>JACXGJ010002902.1:0-59565 GCA_016801105.1 Esox niger
ACTACTACTACTGCTACTACTACATACTAGTACCACTACTACCACCACCCACCACTACTGCTACTACTACGACTACTACTACTGCTACTACTACATACTAGTACCACTACTACCACCACCCACCACTACTGCTACTACTACTACTACTGCTACTACTACATACTAGTACCAATACTACCACCACCTATGAGTACTGCTACTACTACAGATACTACCAAATACTAGTACCATTACTACCACCACCCATCAGTACTGCTACTACTACTGCTAATGGTAACATGGTGTTGGTCATGTGATCTACTGCTAATGGTGTTGGTCATGTGATCCAGGCAACTTTATTCTTAATGTGGGCCAGGAAAATCTTTTTATGATGACACGGGCAAGTGTGCCATTACAATGTTTCCTTGGTTGTCTTGGACAATGGAATGATGGTGGTATTCATGAAACAAGGGATACAATGCGATAGTATCCAATATGATACAAGAACAAATTTTGGGAGCATTCCATGGACTCAAAGTATGCCTCAGCATAGTATTCAGATGGACCCTATTCTGCTATCACATCAACTACTGCAATGTACCAAATGAGTACTGAGACAGGATGGACTGACCCTAGTCCCCTGGCATAAACCTGCAACATGAAACTAAACACTGAGACAGGGGGTCCGGAGACACTGTGGCCCCGTCCAAAGATAACCTCCGACAGGGCCAACTGGGCTGGAACTGGATGAAGGGATGAGCTGTCCTTGAAATGATTTAGTACTTTGTTGGGGCATTTATGATGCAACCGGGGGGGGGGGGGCAGAAAGCACATTTGGGTGCAGGGCCTACACCATCCACATTTAGGATACAGCTTCTGTGTCTGGCCTAGATACAATAAACCATTAATATAGGTTAATGTGACAACTGTGTGTTCCTCTAGCTTTAGTTACTTAGGCACCAAACATTAGAGGAAAGGAGATAAGATTAAATTGGTCTATTTAGAGGCAACCTATATCACACCAAATTGTCTTACCCAAGGCCTCAAAGATCTGCCCTCAACCGCTTTGCTTTCCACTTCCCAGCCCAGCCCTATCAAGCCGCCATATTAATCCAGCACCCGAAATTTACCCCTCAACCTCCTCGCACATCTCACATCCTCTTTTATTGGAATTTATTGAGGTTTTTATCACTATTCAATAAAAAGAGAGGAATATATCCCCCGCTATTTTGCCATCCCATTTATGGAGGACAATTGGCGCAATTTCCGATCTCTCCACTTTTATTTTCTGACAATCACATTAGCATGTCATTATCCAGGGATGGCTTGTAGTGGGAATTTTACCCCGGTGTTCCACACAGAATTCCGAGGACCTTTCAGTTGGGAGTTGTGGAGAAGTGATGGGGAGAGATAAAGGCCCCAACAGCTGCACCCACTTGTCCTCTGCTCTCCTTCTCTCTCTCTGTCTGTCTATTTCCCTCCATCGCTCTCTCTTTCTCTATGTTCCTAAACCGTTTCGGCATGCTCCCTCCCATACAACATGGTGGGCAGCCTTAAAGGAGCAGGATAGCAGGATCATGGTGTCTGATTATGGGTTGTTTGAAGAGAGATTGCAGTCATTCACAGCAGCATTTACCATCATATCCCATGTCTACAACCACTCTACACTTTGTCTGTTTCTGTAGTTCAAATGGTGAAGTTGACAATGTATGTGATTGAGGTTATTCAATAATTAGAAACAGTAGTGTTTTAGTGGCAGGAGGTGTTATTGAGTTGGGATTGCTGTTACTCTTGCTTACTGTATAGCTTTTTGGGCCGACCATGTGATTCAGCTCTGTTTATCACACAACATGAATATCACATGGGAAGATGGGATTGGTAGAAATGAAGGTAAAATGAATAAGGTGTTCATTTGGAGATGCAAACATCAATGAGAGGACCTTTTTGTGACAAGGCAGCATTGTTTCAGTCTCAAAAGTCTTGGTTGTCAGCTATCAGGTGTCTTGTGGTTGTCTTAAATACACTGACTGTAAATTGCTCTGGGTAATAACGTCTGCTAAATGACCCAAATGGAAAATGGAAATGTGTCACCCGTCTAATCCACATCACAGAAAACTGATGTCTGCTGGGGAGGCCTCGTCTCTGGCCAGACTGGCTTAGGATCAGCTAAAGAAATCCCTTCACATCTAAAGCAGGGTTTGACCACTGATGTTTCTTTGTGTGAATATGTAATATATGAAATCCTGGGCTGTGCTTTATAATCCAGAATATAATCCATAATCCAAAATGTGTCCAATCCTATAACCTGGGTGACCTGTCTTAAAGACATTGACGAGATCAGACTGTCAGTGAATGTCTATGTTATAACTGAAGGTATTTGTAACGGTAAAGGCCTATTTTAGACACTCACACACACACACACACACACACACACACACACACACACACAGCAAGCATGTCCAGACAAGCCAAGGTACTGGGGCATCCGCCCATATCCTCTGCACTCCCTCTTTCCCCAACTCCTCTCACTTCCATCCTTTCTCACTGCCAGTGAAGCAGAGGATCTTGGGATACTGCAGCCTGCCTCCCGTTCTTCTCCTCCGTGGTTCCTGAACCCCAGTGCATGGTGGGGAGGATATCAGTTTAACTTAACTGATGAAAGCAATACCCCCATCTCAGGGCATTAACTTGTTTATCTTTAGCTGGAAAACAGGAAGAAGGAAAAAAATAGAAAAAGGGAACTTTCAAGCTCCATTGCTCATTCTGTGCAAGAGAGATAGACACAGAGACACAGAAAAACAAAAGGCAGCTACTGAAATTTGCATGGTGCTCAATTATACATTAGCGAACATCACTTGGCAATCTGTTCATATCAATTTAATTGGATTTTAATACTGCCTCTGATCTTGTTTTCTAATTAACAGCAGCGGCTGGCAATAAAGCAGAACCGGGCACCCAGCAACACCTTTGATCCAGGCCATATGGAGTTCCTTAGAGCTCATTGCAAGAGAGAAAAAAATCAGTCACCTTAATATGGGCCTATGACAAGCCCAGCGGAAAAAAGGCAGGGGGCGGGGGGTAGTGGATAGTTGGGCATGGGGAGTGGCAGAGGGGTGTTTGTGTGTGTGTGAGTGTGTGTGTGTGCCAGGGGGCGGAGGGATAAGCACGACCCCCAGATGGCCGGATATCGCTCCTGCTAGTGCCTTCATTGATTAATTTCTCTCCTGATTGGTTGTGATTACTGATAAATAAAACATGATCTTGGAATCGGATGCAAATCAGCTTCTGAGCTTTAGGGAAATGTTGATTGCTTTTTCAAATCTGTTTATTTCTACCCTCGTTGCCCTCAACTTTGGATTTGACGAGGGACCTAGTGAGAAATAAAGGATGGATTGAGCGAGGACGCTTGTTTTTTCATCTTCCCTCTCAGGCTTCAAGAGCAGAGATCTGAGCCATTCGTCTTACTGGCTGAGCCGGAAGTTAGTTTAGGGAACACTGGTTTGACTCTGGATCCACCATCTGTGTAATTCAAACACTACTGGAATGTGACAAACACCAGGTCAGTTTCTGAGCGAGTTATATCCAATCACCATGCAATAGTAAAATGCAGGTTAATCGTTCGATTTAGATTCCATTACGTATTCATGCAACATGCGATTTTTTTAAACACAAAGTAGTAATATCTGTATACGATTCTGAGAAGTTTAATGGCATGACAACTGCTTCTTCATTCAGATGACTGTAATAAATCCTCCCTGATCTGTTACTGCAGCTAGCGCAGGGGGCGCCTCTTTCTCTGGCTTTGTCTAAAGTTGACAGAGCTGCAGGCACCGCGGTCTCTGAGTCACTCACACTAATCCCCCTCACCTCGCCTCCTTCCTTCACCCCCTCGTCCCCTTCATCATAATTCATTACCTCGCTCCATGTCTGTTTCTCCATCTCTGTTCCAACATTCTGACAAGGCTCACCTCCATTTTGTCAGTTTCGGAGCTAATTGAAGCTGTTCGACAGGGACGCCACCTAACGATGTTCAGTCAGGACCAATATTCCCTCATGCAGCTCAGCCCTGGTCTCAGAGCTGCCTGGCGCCTGGTGCATGATGGTAGGAGACAGGGGGAGAGACTCAGCCCCACCTCAACACTTACAGCCCTAATTGTTATTAATGCTGCTGATCACAAACCGCCGAGGCTGATGCGCGAGTGTGTGTGTAAGTGTGTGTGTGTGTGTGTGTGCCAAAGAGAAATGAGCATTTCGACACTGGAGTATGTTTTGTTTTTCCTTTTTTTCTGAAGCAGACAATTGAGGGGGGATATCGCTGAAAATGGCTAGAACGGGGAGGAGGGAGGTGGAGGGGAGAAAGCTGTTGTGCGTCAGGCACTCCGCGGCGGTATAAGCCAGCCAGTCTGATTCACCGTCCCTAGGAAGCCAAGGTCTTAATTTGGAAATCTAGGACTGCTATGTGGAGAATGCTAATTTGTAATTAGGAAGATTAACCAAATCGGGGGAATAGAAAAGATTATTGACTTATATAATAAAATCAACAATGCGGGCCCTGGTTAAATAATCATCGCCCAAAATCGCATGTTGGAAATCTCAGATTGGCTGGGCCTGTGTTGGGAGGCAGTGTGCCAGCCAGGGGAGAAGAGGGTTAGGTAGATCCAATACAGAGGTACTCAGAGAAAACCCCAACCAGTGACAGGAACACTTAGAATAAACACATGCGACTGAATCTCAGTGTTCAACACTTCACTTATGGATCTACCCAAGTCGTGTTCCTATTAGCCACATTGGTGCCTAAGTGGGGATTAAACCTACTTATACTGATAAGCTAACAAAATTGTCTTTATCAATTACTAGCTAATAGCTAATTCAAATCCGTGTGCATTTGTTGTTGAAGCATATTTTCCAAAGCAGTCGGTGATCTTCACGTGAAAACAGTTATTTTCCACCACAGCAGGAAACAGCCAACAGGCCGGCCAGTGTACAGACTTGGGCTGAGAGGGCATGGGCGCGAGTTATTTCAGAATGCACTGCTTTGCTTTTCACATGTCTGAGCATCTTAGTTTTCTAGCAACACCCAATTTCCCTATGCAAAGTTTAGGGGGTTTCAGTGTACAATATTATTCCAGTTTAGCGAGTGTCTTTTATGCAAAGTCAATTAAATAGGGAACCGTGTTCAGAAGAAAGGGTTCAAAGGGAAAGAAAACATAGCAGAGGATGAAGTGTTTGAGATGGCGGGAGAGATTTCTAATACAAACAAGCCCTTTAACTACTGCGCTGCTCTGTCTTGAAGACTTCATTTTAGAGACAATGCATAAATCTACATCTAAATCTGAAATTCCCTCCTCAAAATGTCATACTTTCTGGTCTTTTTTTTGTCGCCAAGTAGCAGGAAATGGTGTATTTTACGTGGTAGGTGGGAGCCTTGTTATTGCAGCAAAACACATAATGGCTTGTGTGTACCAATTATGTATATAAATCCTGTATTGCTGATTCTATGTATCAGCCACTGAGACACTTGGAAGCCAATGGTCAGCAATTTTAACACTCACCAGAAGGAACAGTCCGTCGTAGGAAGGAATTCGTTATTTTCATGTTTCACAGACAGAAGTACACGTATTTAAGCAGTGATGACAGTAACATTCTTAAATATATTTAGAGAACTGTATAGTTTGTTAAAAACACTGGGACATACAATGGATAATGACCTGGATCTGCACAGTCCAGTCTGTGAGCCATTAGAGCGTTTCTGACTTCCTGAAACACATTTTAGAAAACTGTCACACCAACACATGCTGATTGAATGGAATGACGTTTAACTGACGTGAAGAGGGTAAATAGCCTGTGATCAATTAACTTTGCTATCATCATAAACCTTTAGTAAATTTTACCAGTTAGCATCAAGATAATAGTATTGGGTGGTGGTTTTAACTGGATTCATTTGTCTTCCAGGTACATTTTGCTATAGAATGTAATTGTTTATAGCTGTAAAACAGGAACCTTTCAAAGGTTCCACATGAAGTAGGCAGTTTTACATAGTGGATTCATTTAACACCACATTGGAGATTATCATTATATATGTAGCTTACAATACGAATATATTTACAAAGTTATGTAGATTTTGTTTTCTTTGTATCAATTAAGAATTCAATCTTCAAAATGCCTCCTTGTTGACCAAATTTAAATTGACAAAATGCCAGTAAAGATGCACAAATTGGCCGGAGCCAGTGCAAAATCCTGGAAAGAATCGAAGCCGGACTCACTCTGTTTATTCAACAACATAAGATCAGTGGCTTATTTTTATTTTGTAACGCTTGTTGATATTGTTTTATCACATCATAGACAAATTAAGTAGCTGTGTCGGTTGGGATACCTGCAACTGACAACATGCAATGTAAATACCTAACCGCTGATTGTTGTTATGGTTTTTATTGTGTTTTATGTTGTTGTAATTGAACAGCAGCCAGGGCCTGTTGCAATGTTTAGAAACTGTTTGGATGAGGCAGTGTTACTAGAAATCTGTCTGGATGAGTCAGTGTCACTAGAAAACTGTCTGGATGAGTCAGTGTCACTAGAAAACTGTCTGGATGAGTCAGTGTCACTAGAAAACTGTCTGGATGAGTCAGTGTCACAAGAAAACTGCTCGGATGAGTCAGTGTCACTAAAAAACTGCTCGGATGAGTCAATGTCACTAGAAAACTGCTCGGATGAGTCAGTGTCACTAGAAAACTGCTCGCATTAGTCAGTGTCACTAAAAAACTGAGTGTATGTTCTCTCATTGTACAATTTGCCAACAAATTCTATGTTTTATTGAGTTTTATTAGTTTGTCATTCTTGGGGTATTTCTCTAATTTCAGTAATTTGTGCGGTAGTGCATTTAAAATAATGTAATAACATTTTCAGTGTTGGATAATGACTCAATGAAGGGAGGGGGAGCTGTCTTCTACGTAAAGGGGCCATATATTTGATTTTGGTAAAGTTCTACTTTTATTAATACAAGCATGAATGAACAGAACACATCCACAGTGGTTTTATGTTTTCATTGACTTCTAATTAGATTGTATTGACGTACTCACTTTAGACACTCAGTGATACCACCACCGCCCCCACCATAAAGCAAACTGAATTAGCTAATACTATTCTGGTCTCTTTCAGTTAGGACAGAAGAGGAGACAAGACCTGTTATTTTTTCAATTAAGTATTGTGAATGTTTGTGGCAGGACTTTATACAGTGCCCCTTTAAATAAAAAAGAAGAGCAGATTATGGAGAAAAGATTGGTGAACACATTTACCACGTCTTCAACACGTGTGTGGGGGAAGATTCCTTGAAATATAACATCCATTAGAAATACACGCACCTTTAAAATGTTTTTCAAATACTAGTTCCAGACCTGGGCATATGGCGTTATGAAAATAGATACAAGCATACAGTGGAGTCTTAAGAATATCCTTTTACATGGAAATGTCCCATCATATTAGCTTTTGTAGCCAGTGGCGTCAGACCGGGGGGAAAAGGGGTACTAATTATATAGTGCCCTAATGTGTAGAGGGGCCCCTTAAATGTTTGAATCTTGAATAAAGGATCTAAGGGCCCTCAGAGATCACCTATGTACAGGGCCCAGAATTTTGTGCTACACCCCTGTTTGTAGCCATAAAGAAAATAGAAGAACTCCAAACTAGTCTAATTGGAATAAATAGCAATAGTGATGCTTGAAGGTAAAGCGTACAATTAATGGAAAAGTATGCAATTTATTTATTGTCAACATAAATAACTGTAAAGGTTGCATGCACATTTACTTCTGTATAAATATCTGCATAAATGCAAAACATGTAAATGATTGTTATTATATGATGCAACACCACGACGTGTTGCATTTTCATTTGTCTAAGTCCTGTCATCAATGTATCTAAATGTACAGCTATGAATAAACATGAGCTATACTGTTAGAATTATATTATAGCATTAGAACTGAATGCTGGCATAGTGATTCTTAATTTGGAAACATTTATGTAAGAATTCTTCTTTCCAAGTTGATTATTTTAAACATGTTCTTATTATAGCACTGGAAAACCCACAATCAAGAACATAAACCTTCGAAAAAAAGGGTAAATGGTCAGCAATTTTGGTCAAGGAGCTTTGTTTGAATGCCAACTCCATCACCAGGCATCACATGCTACAGAGAGGTTTATTTCCCAGCCAGCAAACATCGACGTGAAATCAACTAGCATACCAGTCTAACTCAAGTGGGTTGCCATACTGCGAAAGAATCACTGTTTTGCAAATTGATTCAGTTTATCTGTAGGCCGATTTGGCAATTCAGTTGTAATCTGCAAATGTATATGCTACAAGCTGAAATAAACCAATGAAACAACAACCCATTCAGAGTAGTTGTGGCAGTTAAAATAATTTGTTAAGGCACAATATGTTATGAATGATATGACTGAATGCATTCTGGTATGTGCATTTGGCAAGTACAAAATGGTTTTGAACGTTGATCAAGCCAGATCATGAAAACCAACATGTTCTGTTCCAGACAAAGTGCGCCGATGCATACCTCACCAATGTATGAAAAAGACAATGTTCAGCAATGCAATTGAAGATTTCAGTGCAATTTCAGAACCATTTCAGTACCATTTCAGTCCTATTCTAATGATATATTGGTCAATATTCATAAAATCTGTAAAAAAAATATCTATCGTATGTTTGAACTTTTGAAATTAAACTACTAGAACACTTTCATTGTATATCTTTACTTTCTAGCCATAAGTTAAAACGGCCAGCACCCTCCACTTCACAGGTTAGGAAAATAATGTCATCATATTTTTAATGTGCAGCTCAATTTAGCTGCTGGTAATACATCATGTCAGTGGAACTAATATAAAACCAAAATACATTGAATTTAAGGTTGTTTGAAAAATATGGATTTTGAGGTGTGTGTGCGTGCGTGTGTGCATCTGGCGTGCAAGTGTGTGTGTCTATATATGTGTATAGATGGGGTTTCATTGGATTAAGGTCTATTGTATTCTGATTTAACTAGCCTGAGGGGCTTTTCATTTTAGGACGATTTAAGGTCTTTTCTGTGCAAATGAAATTATTCCCTTCCATTGGCATGTGGGATTTTCAAATGAGCTGCTTTCTCTCTATCAAAGAGATGCAGCTCTGTTTTATTTTGTGGTGTATAAATAGTGGTGCTCCGTGTATAAGAAGTAGCTAAAAGGTATATGACTGAGTCCAGAAGCGCTGCATTTGAGAAGGGCTGTGGTTAAAGTGCCCACGACAGAACATATTCTTTTTTAACGCAGTTTCCCATTTTGGGGTTCTGTGGCCGTTAGGGGGGACTTGATTGCCTTGTGTTCGCTGTGGAATCACTGTCATATTTGAAATAGCCGAAAAGGCATTACGGCACTCCTCCCAAACGGCTCCCTATATATTATGTACTGTAGTGAACCAGGTTGGCCCCTGGGTCCATAGGCCTGTGGTCAGGAGTAGTGCCCGTTGTAGGCGGTTGTTTGGGACTCAGCGCAGGCCCCACGTGTTGAATGTAGATCTGGTGGGTTGTAATGGCTCGGCGCAGCAGGGCTGTTGAAATAGAGGCTGCTGCCGTGGAGCAGGCCCTACACAGCCATTGTTGTGCCTTGTCGGGATGACATGTGGCTTTCAAGAGCTTTCCAGCACTTTGCCGACTCAAATGGACCTCCGCGTTCAAACGGATCTCACAGGGTAACTTCGGTGTTTGACATTTGTCCTGGGGAAGCAAGGCTGCAGGTGAACTTGCTAGTACACCTGCACGCCATAATTTTTGAAGTCGAAGAAAGGGTACACTGTACTGTAGGTTGACCAAGCGTATACAGTACAAACAGCTTTTAGAAAGTAAACAGATGCCTCCCATTGCTGGCTTGCCTACAATGTGTTTGGTGCTGGTAAGACCCTGGGTGGAAATGTTACTGAAGGGCCAGTAGGAGGCACAGTCCTCTGGTCTAAGGAGATTCAAACATCCCAGGACAACCTGTGTGTCGGCTGTCTTCATAAACGGGTGTCTTGACTCCCATGGCATTTATCATCAGAGTTACAGTGTTAACCCCTGTGTCCTACACCCAAGTTTATTTACCCCCTGTAGCAAACAGAAAGACGTCACTGTATAGGAACTCAAATGTACGAAATCTCTCATATGGTCTCTTAATTAGAAGGTCTGCTTAATAACAATTAAACCGAAAATGTTCTGCTGCTAGTTAAGAAATGTGCGAACCTCGAAGCTATAGTATGCATATTTTGCCCATCCCCATTCACAGTGTCATAGCAAACCGCAAGACAACC
This sequence comes from Esox niger, assembly GCA_016801105.1. Classification (NCBI taxonomy): domain Eukaryota; kingdom Metazoa; phylum Chordata; class Actinopteri; order Esociformes; family Esocidae; genus Esox; species Esox niger. Next base: position 10,295 of record JACXGJ010002902.1, read on the forward strand.
TAATGGGAACTCTACTCACTTCTGACCCGACTGGCATATGTTCAAGCTAATTCCTGACAAGCTGATTACCGACATTTTATTTTAACTGAGAATTGGCATGACCTTGCTTATGCAGTAGGCTGCTAGCTTGTCTATCATGCATGTGCTATCACGTTAGGATCACATCCATTAGGACTGTCCCGAAAGATGTCAAGCTGTCTGTAAAGGAGAGTTTAATGTGCTGATGTGTTGGTGCCCCACCCAAGGCTAATGGGAGGGTATGCCTGAAGGGGGTTGATGTTGTTGGGGTTGATTTGAGGTTGAGGTTGTTTTAAAATGGAGTGGATCGAGGTTGGAGGCTCTGGACGTAGTGTGGTCTGATGTTGTCTGTGCTGGGATTTAATGAACACATGGTCAGGCCTGAAAGAGATGGAGAGGGGGTAGACCGGGAGACCGGTTTGATGCGGAGAGAGTTGGGGTTGAAGGTGCAACGGGTTGGGGGTAGGGGTGGAGGGGGCTCGGGGGTGAAGGCGAAGGTTGAGAAGGTTGGGGGTGAAGGTGGAAGGGGTTGGGGGTTGAAGGTGGAGGGGGTTGGGGGTGAAGGTGGAGGGGGTTGGGGGGTGAAGGTGGAGGGGGTTGGGGGTGACGGTGGAAGGGGTTGTGGGTAAAGGGGGAGGGTGTTGGGGCTGAAGGTGGGGGAGGGTGGGGGTGAAGGTGGAAGGGGTTGGGGTGATGGGGAGGGGGTCGGGAGTGAAGGTTGAGGTGGTGTCAGGATGAGGGTAGAGATACTGTGAGTAGAATCAGTGGGCAGAATGGCTTCTGTTTGATTGGCCAATCAGCTGACAGTTGGATCTGGTTCTCATTAAGCCCTCTTCCCGTAATCCCCGGTCCCATTTCAAACCCTATCCACACCTCTCCTCTCTGCCTGCTTCATCCTCCCTCCTCCGTTCAAGGAATGGAAGCGCGCCGTTTGTCAGAAGATGTGTCCGCTTCTCTCTCTCTCCCTCTCCACATCCGTCTCTCTCCCACACCCCTTCCCCATATCCCTCTTGCTTTTTTATCAATGAATATGCCACTCTTGACACTAAAGACTTAACATCAAATGAGCTTGGAAATCCATTTTCACACTACGGCTGCCCATTCCGAAGGCTTTGTTTTCAGAGGGCGAGAGGAAAATGGGGAGCTCAGAGACATAAAGTTGTCTTTGTTCCTCTGCCCTCTGGCCCAGTGTGCCCAGGCGGACCGTACCACGGGGATACAGAGCGGGAAGATCAAACACCCCCCCTCCCCTCGCTCCGAAAAGACCCGTTACCTGGCCCCCAAAGATGCCCCCTGGCACTCGCAATTAAATCAGCCAGCAAGGAAATTTCCTCATAACGTCAATCAAAATAATTTACCCTGGCATGGAGGCTTTTCTTAAAGGCGCACCGCTGCTTTTCTGAGGAGGCCCTGTCCACTTAATTCAAAGCTCTTTATTCAAATCAGGCTGAGGAGGAAGAAGAAGTGCCTGCAACCGGGATTCTTATCCTCCTCTCGTGCCTGCAGTTGTCTTCAAAAATAATGTGAAAGAAAAAAAAAGAGAGATGTAGAGAGAGGGAGTGAGAGAGACGCCCGGTGAGGCTGTGTGTGTGTGTGTCATTTGAATAATACGCTGGACACTTTCAATCTCCCAGAACATAAGAGGAGGGTTTTAAGGCTCAGAGAATTGGGGTGTGGGGAGGCACAGTGCCCCTGGTCGTCTTGACAGAGAAGCTCACTTAAAAAAGAGACGCGTTGAAGTCACATGGAGGTTAAACTGAAAGTTACTGTGACCAAAGAGGTGGGTTGAATTTAAAACAACAACAGCTGTAGAGGGAGATTGTGTGTGTGTGTGTGTGTGTGTGTGTGTGTGTGTGTGTGTGTGCGTGTGTGTCGGTTTTCACATCATCTCCATTGATACGGTGAGTGTTGAAAGGCCCTTTTTCAGCCCTTTTTGTCATAATTTCTTCTCTAAAGATTACTATCTAAAGCCATTAAGCCATGATCAACGTGCCAAGAGTTTATCGAATAACCTCCTTCGGGTCAGTAGAACAGTTGTGCAACTTGACCACTTGATAACGATTACACAAAACACCATTGCTGCCAAGCCTGAGAGAGCTTTGCATCGTCCATTGTCCTTCATAAAGGATGGAGCATGCTGATTTCTGAGTAATGACTACAACAAACGATTCCCACATCCCATAGAGACTTTATACTGTTGCTGGAAACCGACCTCAGCCTCTTCTTTCTATTCTCTCTCTAGTTCTACTTTTCTTCTGTCTCTCTCTTCTCTCTCTCTCACCTGTAACATCCGTACAGGCTCTGCTCTCCCATTTTCTAAGAATCCTACAGCCTCTTCTTTGTGCATTCGTCCAAACCTACAGTCGGACTAAAGCTATTGTTCTATTATGCTCGGTCCTCATGGCATAAATCATAATACGTCATTCGCTGGTTCATATTCTTTTCATGTTGAATCTCAGTAACTGCAGGGTGCTTCTTAAGGCTTTGTGTTTCTCTGATAGACAGCCACTGTATTGTTACCTGATTCAGACAAAGGTGGGTTTTCATGTTTTTCTGTAATATGTTCTCTCTCTCTCTCTCTCTCTCTCTCTCTCTCTCTCTCTCTGTGTGTGTGTGTGTGTGTGTGTGTGTGTGTGTGTGTGTGTGTGTGTGTGTGTGTGTGTGTGTGTGTGTGTGTGTGTGTGTGTGTGTGTGCGTGTGCGTGTGCGTGTGCGTGTGTGTGTGCATGTGTGTGTGTGCGTGTGTGTAGGTGTGTGAGTGTGAATGTAAATGAAACAAGATCTCACAGTCTCATGTCAGTTTCCAACGTTTGTCCAAGGGAAATTAACATTTATGGCTGAAGTACAAACTAATGTCCCAATTAAGGGGTCATCAGAATTGTTATAATTGTGGTAAGATTTGGGAAAGCCTTAAAAATATGTATAAGATAAAAATATCTCACATCACATCATTTCAAAAGCTTAATGTGTCATTCGCTGTCCCATAGTGTTCTAGAATCCGAGCTATATAATGTATATAATGCACACCATTGCCCCTAGTGGCCAGTCATCACACAGATATTCCCCCAACTGGACAAACGTTTAAAGTAGTTATAGATCTTGTGCATCTCGCTTTTGTATGTGTTTGTGTTTCTACCTCCTAGTGTACTTAAGAATTCAATGAAAGTGCTGTGTCCGTGTAGGAAAATGAAAAGCCAGAGAGAGATAGAATGCAGAGAGAGAGACAGAGAGTCTTTAGCAAGAAAACATTACTTGTGCTTTGCATATTCAACTGATCAACAGCCCGTTTTACTTTGACTATAACACAAACCGGCTGAGAAAGTTACGTTGCACTACACGTTTTTCACCCAGTGACCTGCACTATGGTATACTTGTGTCCTCAGAGCAGAGAAAGAAGGAGTGGCTCATGGGAACATTCCTGGCTCATGGACAAATACCCCAGGGGAAACTTCAAATGATGACCAAAATATTTTTTGACATGTTAATTAAATGTCAAAACAATGGTGAATACAATGCAGTGCAGATGGGATATTTTCAAAGTAAAGGTTGAGTAATCAGATTGGGAAAGCCCAAATCCAGTCTTTCAATAAGTTTAGCTTTTCTTATGAAGGGAATAATAGGAGTGGAAAGCAATGCCTAGATTTTTCTCTCTAGCGAGTCACTATCCAAAAAGGGAGATTCATCACTGACATAGAAGACAATGAAATCTGTCGCTTTGAAACCTATTTTTTATCTAAATATATACTTAAATACATTTAACTGACCAGCAGAACACTTCCAATAAACCAAGATAAAGTACTGCCTGGTGCTTTGATTCCAGCAACTCGGAACTGAAAACAAAATGGATTCTTCCATAAATCATGATAACATTCGACTGGCAAAAAGAAAATAAGAAAAAAGGAGAAATGAATGTAATAACATATAAAAAGTAGGGCATTAAAAATTGACTCAAAATTAATCAGTATAGTACTGGTCAAATGTTTGGACACACTTATCTTTTGACTTGAATGGTTCAGTTCTGACTGGTACTGTACAGGTATATGTAAAATACAATTGTTCTAGTAGTAGATCAGTTGGTTTCTGATAGATTCCAGGATGGAGTCAAAGCAAAGCTCATTAAACTATACCCTGTCCTCAGTAATACAAGTCCCCACCCAGGGAAACACTCTTGAACACCAGACCCAAAAGACAAGCCCTGGAAGACAGACAGGAAGACACAGACAGACACAGAAAAAGCGTCAAACATGGAGAGCGGGAGATGGAAAGAGAGAAGCAGAGGCTGAGGCCAAACCTGTCTGTGGTCAATGTGAAAAGAGCTCCGTTGTTATAGCTGGGTGACTGGGATCCTACAACTCTTGACTGTACTGTATTCATCAATAAAAGGAATTTGTCATTTCAGGTAGTCACATGTCTTATGCTGTTAGACTGTAACTTTGAGTAATCATCAAAATACAAACTGTGTAATTCATCGTTTTATAAACTGTTGTTTTACCATGTAAATATGCTTACGACACAACAATGACCTGGGGGCAAAGTCACTGACTTGCTCAGGGACAGAATGACAGAGATTTTCCCGTTGTCGACGTAGGGATTAGATCCAGAGACTTTACGTTTACAGGCCCAGCGCCCTTCACTACTATCCACACTTAACTTCAGGAAGCATGGCCGACCTCTCCCTTTTGAGATGAGGCATTGAAATTCCTAGGCAGCGTCCCCCTCGCCCCCACTTCCCCTGGTGGGGGGACAACATCGCATCGATCGTCCCCAAGGCATACCATCCGATGAACCCCTCGCAGCAGATCAAAAAATACATCAGTTGCAGTGCCACCTCCTCCATCACATGTCTGGAATGGGTTTGATGCGTTCTCTCCCTGTACGTCGACCAACACAAGCTGCACCACTCCACCAAATAACATTCAGAGCGTGAAAATTCACTCAGCGGTTAAAAGGGACGCCGAATCCAGAGGCTGCCGCAGATAGAGAGACCGCATCTACAGGTGAGACTACAGACCCCTGAAACACAAGCAGCTGATCTGAGCCAGTTGGAACTCTGAGAAGCATTGCCCTGGAATGGAATGTAGAATGGGAATTGACAGAGAGCACCAACACGGGGCTTTAGCATCTGCCAGAAGGCTTCCAGCTATCAGGCCTACACCTGTGAGAGAGAGAGGGAGGGAGGGGAAGGGAGACAGGTAGAGGTTATTATGTTGGACAAGTGAAGACTATGATGCTGGAAGCCTGCTTTTTTCCTTCTTAAATTATAATTGTACTCCTCCACTCAACACATTGCCTGTAACTTGACCCCTTTAGGCCTAGTAAAAAGTAATGTACTAAAATCAATGAAATAAATCTTCAGTTTTGAATGCACCCGAGGTGCTGAGTACAGTACACAGCTTATTAACACGGAGTGACTAAACTTGATGCCACCAGATTCCGGTCCAGCTAACGTCTGGGCTGTTTGACAAGCTGCGTTGCCAAATTTTAAGACATTAACAGACAGTTTATGAAAGTTTGTTGGCTGTAGTGTGCTACAGATGTGACAGCAAACAGTGACATTAATTATGTAATGTAAGAACCAGTGAGACCAGGATTTTATTTGACATCCTTTTGCAGAGTCATTCATTGAAAGTACATGTTTTGTTTGGGTGCGGGAGGTCAGAGGTAACATGTTAACAGACCTACCAGAAGGTATAACAACAACAACCGAGTTTAGCAGCATGATAGTTGTTTTGTTCCCCGTGAGTGAAGGTGTTCCACTTTAAAAGGGCAGAGTCCACATTTCCCTGCTCTGAGATAGCGCTCCCCTTCCTATCAAATCCTAGAGGGCAAAGTTGGGGGAGGATGGAGTGTGTAGGTGTGTGAGTCTGTGTGTACGAGTGTGCCAACCTGCATACGTGTGTACATGTGTCACAATGTGTACAAATTGTGTCTATGTGTGTGTGTGTGTGTGTGTGTGTGTCATATCACGTCCGAGCAGGGACCCAGTGCGCCTTGATGCGACAAGAAGGGCAGAGTTGCTCAACCATGTTACTAATTAAAGGCAGTTCTAAATACAAGGCCTGTGCTATTAGCATAAAGAGAAATCTGATCTTTTCCCTTTTTTCTTCCCTCTACAAGGACATAATCAAAAGCATTTAAGGCGTCATGTTGCGCCAATCACACATCAATCTATTGGCCGTTTGGATCTGTACTGCGGGGTTGCCACGCATTACCAGTAATAACAGTTCTGGTGTAATCATGCATACATACATATATATATATATAAATATATATATATATATCTGGGATGGAGTTGTATCAGCTAATATATTCAGAGTCAGACCAACTGCCGCTCGCAAAGGGAACCAGGAGACTTGGTTGAGTAACCGTAATAATTGGAAAATTATTTTGATAGCCTGAAACAATCTAATATATTACAGAATTTTATTAAAATAATATCAAATCAAATTAACTGCTATTCCATAATGAATTAGGTAACAAGGTAGGCAGATATTAATCGCTATCCCCTCCCTCAGGCCAGGGGAGACAGGGAGAGGGTGAGAGGGAGGCAGAGGGGGAGGGAGGGGTGGGTTGAGGGAGGGAGGGAGGGGGTACGGGTTATTAACTTGGCTCTCGCGGCGTGTTAGAAGTCAGAGGAAGGCGGTAAGAAAACTCCTTCAGGAGTTCGGTGTAATGTTTTCACTCTTCCCATGGCTTCTTTACTTCACGTTTTCGGAGGACTTTTTCTCCTCCGTGGCAGCCCGGTCTGTTTTGGCGGTCTACAGTTCTACACTACAAAGTACACTGCCAAAGGGAAGTACAGTGTATTCCCGCCTACTTCCTCCCCAGTCAAAACCTTATTGGCCCGTTTAAGACAAGCCCCCTGGTTTGGGTCCTGTAATTAGGTGCTGTGACTTCATCCAGCACCCCACGCCGTGGCTCTCCTTACTCTCCTTTCCGGCACTCTGCGAGGGCGCCTATGGGGGCCTTCCAGGCCCCTACATCTGGCCGCTTGGTTTTAATCAGGGCCAGGTCTGGGCCCTTTTAAAGCATAATCAGATGGCTGGCTGATCCCTGCCAGATATTTAATGTATCAGGCCCATGCCAGCTACCCCCTCAGCACTGCAAGCCTCTAATTCCCGCATTCTAATCAATTACTGCACACATGGACCAGGCCAACTAAATAACCAGTTGCAGCGCGGTGCTAGGCAGTGCTAGCTATGTGTGTACTGTAGCTTAATGAGCTTCTCCTCTATTATGGCATGATGAGCTGGAGATTTCACAGAACCACACGAGGGTTAGAGAAATTACCTGTTTGGGAAAGGAGAACCTATTGCCAGACAGGTCCCTGCTTGAGAGGGACGGCAGACCCCGCCAAAGAGGTCCGCAGAACCTCGCAAGAGCGGTGCAGTAGAGCCTGCGGGAGAGAACGGAAACAGGCTACACGGGAGGGGCGTGGGGCTCGCGGCATCCAGACATCTCAGAGGCTTAAAAGGGGAGATAACCCTAACTATGGCAGGGCCAACGACGTTCTACTTTGAGTAGCAAAGGCAGAGAAAACCCTTATCCCAAACACAGCTTAAAGACGTGGCTTAACCTAGTCCAGAGGATGGCGGTTTTGTCAGTTTAGGATCACTTTACCAGGATTTGGCTGTGTGGCGTTGCGGATTATCAGCGGTGCCCATGGCACACAGGGGGTATCTGCCCTGGAACCTCAGAATAATGGGGGTCCTTTCCCACAGGAGATAAGACTAGCTACTTATCTAAGACATTGCAGGTGTTCTCAAAGTCGATTGGTTGAAAAGACACACAACTAGCAGGGATTTCATCACCGGGAGACGCTCAGTTGAGCCGCCTTTAAAGAGACGTCAGATACGATGGAGAGAGCGAAAAAATGAGGAGGAAGGAATTGAGAAAGAGAGAGCGAGTGAAAGAGAGAGAGGGAGGTAGAAAGTGCTACTTTGAGAAGATTACTCAAACCCCCCCCAACGAGGCCTTGTATCTCTTATAGCGTTTATGTCACGAAGAAGCGTCCGTGAATTCCCACACACGTCTCCCCCTGATGACAAAGACAGAAAAATAACTTTCCTGGCACTCAAAGAAAACCACTTTGTATGTATTCCGAGGGACCTCTCCTGTCGTAAACCAGAGGTAGACAGAGAGAGGGAGAGTCAGAGAGAGCAAAAGTGTGTTTGCCCTGATACCACGGCCGACACATCCCTCCTTCTCTCCTAATTCCTCCTCCTTTCTTCCTCCTCTGCGTGTGAATGAAGACATGAATCAGGGAGGAAATAGACGTTCCTCCTTGGCAACAGAGCGAGAGGCGGCACCCCTGACGCCCGTGAAGCCAAACTGCCACACTCCCCACCTGACTCCTGCTATAGCCTCGCAGAGCAGAGGAGACACAGACGACGGGGAGAAAAAAAACATTTTTTTATTTTTAATTACTAATTATTTTGGAGGCTTTTTTATGGCTTTATTTTAGCGGTGACAGTCAGCGGGGAGAGCGGGATTAGGTTCCTCAGGGGAAGAGACGGAGGATAGGAGATGAGAAGAGAAGTAGGCAGAGGGAGGACAGCTCATTTCTGATCCAAGGGGGGCTTTGCAGGCCAGGGGGGTGACAGCTGCACTGTCTTTAGCCCGGATTTGAATTTGAATTCTATCTAACGATGCAGCGCCGCGCGGACTTGGCAGGGCAGTCGGCTAATCTTCCAGACACAAATGCCTGGGCTTTTCTTGTGTGCCCTCACAGAGATTTGAGTAATTAAAGTTAAATTGAAGGAATAAAAAAAATATCCTTCTTGTACTGAGGCTGTCTTGCCTAATGCCAAGTGTGAATAGTCAGGTCTGTCCTCAGAACTCTAATCCCCAATGCTATTTCTCCTGAACCCAGGTGCTGCCAAATTTTTACACAAGCTCTAAAGACTGTGATAAGACACGGCCAGGGCACCACTTTCTTTCATCTTACAGCCATCTTTAAAGGAAGGGGGAAGAAGAGAAAGGAGAGAGGGAGGGAGGGAACAAGGGAGGGTGAAAATGTAAAAGTGGAAATAACCAGCTGGCTGTCGGCGAACGTCATTCATGTCCAGAAGGAAAGATCCGGAACAAGGGTAGAGGAGTCCATGCTTGCCAGGGGGTTTAGCGTGTTGAGGAATGATGGCTGGAGAAGTGGACAGCACAGCAGGTGGGGCACCTACCTTCATACTCCGTATTGGCTGGCTGTTACTCCTCAAAATGTCTGCCTGTCTGCCTGCTTACCTGGCCCTCTGTCTGTTTGTGTGTCTGTCTACCTGTCTGTCTGGCTGTTTGTGTGTCTGTCTGCCTGTTTGTCTGTCTGCGTGGCTGTGGGCCCTCAGTGACCTGTGTTTGGTCTCATGTCTGACAGTCCGGTACTGTATGCAGGTGGGCTGTTGCTGTGGGCTCGTCTGTCTGCCTGACTGTCTGACTGTCTGTCTACCTGTACATTGAAACTCTTTCATTCTCTTTCTCTATCTCTCTTCCCTCCCCTCTCTCACCACCCTCTCCCTGTCCGGAAGCCCACATACAGTATGTAACTCTACCGCCCAGAGCCCAGATTTTATCGAGGATCAGTGGATCCAGCAGGGAATCACAGGCGTGAACTGAGTAAATAGAACAAGAATTAACTTCTCCCATGACCATCTGCGGCATGATAATAGGACTAGAACTGCCAAGAAATTAACCTGTGATTGGAGCAAGGACATGCTGCATTTACTCAAGTGGGGAAACAGAGAGTGATAGAGGTAAAGAGAGAGAGATACGAATGTGTACACAGACAGCTGACGTTTTCCCCTCCTCTTTTTTTGTTAGTGCAACCTGACTTACACTTGAGCTTTTCTCCCCCTGTACCGGTTTGCAGGCCAGTAGCCTGGGGCAATAATACCTCTGAAATTACCAAGCTGCTCTTTTTTTTTTGGTAACCAGAGATATGAGCGTGTTGGCGGCCGGGCAACAAGACTCCAATTGTATTCTCTGCCTCCCTCACACCTTTTTCTCTGTACCCGCCCCCCCAGAGCTCTCCGTATCGCCGGGGCCTGTTAAGAGCAGGGTGGCAGGGAGGAGAGGATGGAGGGAGGGTGTTGTGTGTGTAACAGTCTGCTGTTGTGAGGCCCAGGGCTTACCTGCTGGGCTGCAGCGGTAGACACTGAGGCAGCCAAGAGGCATCAGGAGCCACTGAAGCCTGACAGTCGCCCACATCAAAGTACAGTGGGAGGGACGCCACACCTTGATCCAGCCAGTGGGCCCCCCTCTCCCTCTCCCTCACCCCCGGGCCCCTCGCGTGCCCCCTCGCCTCCCCCCCACCTCCAGCCTCAGACGCACCTTGATCCACCCATCCCTCAATTCTCACTCTCTCCCTTTCCCTCTGTTCACCTCTCACTCCGCACTGTCGCGCCCCCCTCCAACGCCCCCACGCCGCTCTCATACCTGTACGGACAGACACGGCAGACGTTAGGCCACCCAGCTCCGCGGAGCCTTCAAAGACACAAAAGTCTTAGAGACACCAGACACAAATAAACGTCTAGACCAGTTCTCTCGCTCTGACCTGATGGCTTCTTGGAATCTTTCTCTTTGTTTCATTCTTCTTTTTTTCCTTCCCCTTTTAAAAATGACAAGTCGGCTCCAGGAAATGGAGAAGGGAGATAATGAGAGCATTTCTAAAACTTTGCAGTTTGGGTCGCGGATGCTGATTGGCTGAAATATGTGGTATACATATACAGCACCTCAGAGGTTTGTGGTGTATGGCCAATATACTGTACTGCGATCAAGGACTATATCCAGGCACCCACTTTGAATTGTGCCTAAGAACCCTAAACCTGTTATATTGGCCACATAACACATCCCTTTGTGGCTTATTGCTTATATAAAAACTGGGTCGATCAAGAGCTTATTCTGATTGGCTGAAAGGCATTATATATGGTTGGTCTGATTGCAATAGTAACCATTTTGTAATACGATAAACAAGGTACTCGCAAATCCGGTCCAGCTAATTCTACAGTAGGTACTGATCTTGAAAAGTGTATACCAAACCGAAGAAAAGAGAGACCAACACACTATTCTTGCTTGTCCTATGCTTGTTGGTCATTTATACATTCACACAGGCCTTGGGGCTGGTTTGGGAATTTCAATAAATGACCAACTGCGATACAGGCAAGAGCATTGTGTTGGTCTCTCTCTCAAGTTTTTAACAGAAATAAGGCATCTCTTCAGATTTCTGAGATCCAGGTACTCTCATTAGCATATCCCTTAGTCAGGTTAATTTAAATTGGCCATGTATCACAACTATTTAAGCTTAAATGTACAGTATCATAAGTATATTTCTAAATGGTTTGTTTACAATTCCTGTGTGCTGGTAAGAGGAAATGAGACAATGTGTTCTAAACCGCATTGGTGACCAACATATTTTAAACAGTTTACATTTGCCCACATGGCTGCTGGCAGCTCATTTTTGCACCAAAAACAAAGGCCACCAGTTAATTACTTTTTGTAAGGATGCATAAAGCACAGGCTGACGGTAACTTGCTTTTACACACTATTTGAGCGAAATAAAGGATTTGTCATTTGCAAACTGACTTCCTATTGGATATCTGGATTCAATCATTGTAAAAGTGAAACAAAGGCTGCAAAGACATTGTGGATAAATAACGGCAAGATGATGAGAGCGCAGCTCCGCATGTCAGTCCAGGCGGTAAAGTGAGAGTACAGGAAGGCGACTCTACTGGAGAGGACACGTCCCGTTATGGAGGACATTAGGAAAATACTATCCAGTTTGAGTCCCTGATAAGGTTTAGGGGGACAGTGAGATGAAGCAGCATAACTTTCAGTACAGTCTAGTTTTTAAATGTTTTCTTTGCTAATTTATTCTAAGTCTAGATAACCTGTTGGCAGGTTAGGAGAGAGATCCCGATTAATGTTGCAGGTGAATCAGGTTATGTCCTACAGTATGTGGCATGAGATATGTGTGATATTATGTCAGAAATTGTTCACTGGAAATTATGTTAATCTATAGGCCTGATTGTTACTAGGTACTTAAAGGAGCTATACCCCTTTCATCTTAATGAGTATCATTTGTTTTCTTACAAGTTTGAATCAAACTTGGTTTGGCCATAGTATCTGGTGGTAAGTTTATGGAAATTTGAAGCTGATTCAGTTAATATGAAAATTCCTATTATAGCTTCTTGAAGCTATAAAATATAACATGTATTGAAAGAAAAATTACTCCCTAAGCCTATCCATGATATTGCTATATTCTGATTGATTCAATTTTAATAATAAGCATTGTCATGCTAGTCATGTGATTAAACAACAAGAAAAATCAATGCAAGTGGATAGCAGGGACTTTTGCCAGTTTGACTCCCCTGGGCCGTTTGATAGGAGACCCACTGTGAATGGGTCTCCATCAGCTATGGCTCTTTTGAAGTTACACCGTGCTGTCCAATGAGAGATGGCTACAATATCCAAAGAAGAAAGCAGGCACATAAATCCACTCAGGATTCTGGGAGGTAGTGACGGAAATTTAACAATACAAGGGTTCTTTTCATGAACTGAAATGTTACACCAGAGGACACTGTAAAGGCACGAATGCATGAAATGCTTGATTCGACTGGAAAGGAACTCAAGGTTGAATGTGGCCTTTAAAATTTTGCAGTTTTTTATATGTAGATTTATGGAACAGCAAGTTTCTTTTAAATGTAATTTAGGATTTATGATTGTTTTGGTCAAAAACGGGCACCTATATGACACTTATCGCACTATTTAATCATTTGTTTTTGGTCAGACTGAGAAGTGGGAGTTACTGCAGATAATTATTGGTGTACGTTTTTTAAGAAAAAAACTTGTTTAAATGTGTTTTTATTCTTAAACTATTAATAAAAAAGGTTTAGGGTTCTAAATACTGAAATAAAGTCAGCGAAGCTGTAGAGACAGTATGTCTGACTCTTTAGTTTTATAAGAGACTGGACTATCACTGCTATAGATTTTGGTGAGCAATGCCTCTATCAACATGTTGTTGCCTTCATAATCATGAAATATATTAAAACTTGTTTATGCCTACTTCAATGCTGATATTTTACATGATTAGCTGAATAACTTTTATTTTATTTTAAATAAAAGTAATTTTTCACAACAACAGAAATGCCTTGAAAACCAACATTCTCCAGAACAGTTCAATAAGTAAAGTGTTAATAAATCATTTCCAGGTCTTATATCACATCGCCAACAGTAGCCAATAACCAGTCGATAATAGCAGAAATCTACCTCTAGTGTTTGTGGTACAGTTGGGATAGTATTTGATACACTGCTGTTTTAGCAGGTTTTCCTACTTACAAAGCATGTAGAGGTCTGTAATTTTTATCATAGGTGCACTTCAACTGTGAGAAAATCCAGAAAAGCACATTGTATGATTTTAAAATAATTAATTAGCATTTTATTGCATGACATAAGTATTTGATTAATCAGAAAAGCAGAACTTAATATTTGGTACAAAAACTTTTGTTTGCAATTAAAGAGATCATACATGTCCTGTTCTTGACCAGGTTTGCACACACTTTTGGCCCACTCCTCCATACAGACCTTCTCCAGATCCTTCAGGTTTCGGGGCTGTTGCTCGGCAATACGGACTTTCAGCTCCCTCCAAAGATTTTCTATTGGGTTCAGGTCTGGAGACTGGCTAGGCCACTCCAGGACCTTGAGATGCTTCTTACAGAGCCACTCCTTAGTTGCCCTGGCTGTGTGTTTTGGGTAGTTGTCATGCTGGAAGACCCAGCCACGACCCATCTTCAATGCTCTTACTACTTACTGAGGGAAGAATGTTGTTGGCCAAGATCTCGCGATACATGGCCCCATCCATACTCCCCTCAATACTGTACAGTCGTCCTGTCCCCTTTGCAGAAAAGCATCTCCAAAGAATGATGTTTCCATCTCCATGCTTCACGGTTGGGATGATGTTCTTGGGGTTGTACTCATCGTTCTTCTTCCTTCAAACACAGTGAGTGGAGTTTAGACCAAAAAGCTCTATTTTTGTCTCATCAGACCACATGACCTTCTTCCATTCCTCCTCTGGATCATCCAGATGGTCATTGGCAAACTTCAGACGGGCCTGGACATGTGCTGGCTTGAGCAGGGGGACCTTGCGTGCACAGCAGGATTTTAATCCATGACGGCCTAGTGTGTTACTAATGGTTTTCTTTGAGACTGTGGTCCCAGCTCTCTTCAGGTCATTGACCAGGTCTTGCCGTGTAGTTCTGGGCTGATCCCTTACCTTCGTCATGACCCCAGACCGAGGGAGATTGACCATCATCTTGAACTTCTTCTATTTTCTAATTATTGCGCCAACAGTTGTTGCCTTCTCACCAAGATGCTTGCCTATTGTCCTGTAGCCCATCCCAGCCTTGTACAGGTCTACAATTTTATCCCTGTTGTCCTTACACAGCTCTCTGGTCTTGGCCTTTGTGGAGAGGTTGGAGTCTGTTTGAATGTGTGGACAGGTGTCTTTTATACAGGTAACGAGTTCAAACAGTTGCAGTTAATACAGGTAATGAGTGGAGAACAGGAGGGCTTCTTCAAGAAAAACAAACCGGTCTGTGAGAGCCGGAATTCTTCTGTTTGGTAGGTGATCAAATACTTATGTCATGCAATAAAATGCTAATTAATTATTTAAAAATCCCACAATGTGATTTTCTGGATTTTAGTCTCTCACAGTTGAAGTGTACCTATGATAAAAATTACAGACCTCTACATGCTTTGTAAGTAGGAAAACCTGCAAAATCAGCAGTGTATCAAATACTTGTTCTCCCCACTGTTTATTCGAGCGCCCTTAACCTCTGGTGTACTGGCCATATACTGTATCACATCCCCTTGGGCCATTTTGTTTAAATCAAAACTGTTCACACAAATGGATTTGTAGCCTTCCTCCAGCTGTACTTAAATAGATCAGCACTATGATGCTATATGAACACGGCCCCAGGAATGTCTAGTAAATGCAGATTCACAAAGATCCAGGCTGTTGTACATTTGGTAACTAAATGTCCTGCTTGCCTTTCAGTGTGAACTTGATGCCTGATCCCCAGCGCAGTCATTCAAAAGACAAGGAAACTACACGTGCAACTGTTAGCGTGAGAGAGAGAGAGAGAGAGAGAGAGGAAGGTAAATACCAAGAGAGAAAGAAAGAGAGAGAACGAAAGAGACAAAACGAAAGAGACAGAACGATAGCGACAGGCAGCACAGCTAACCAAGTGTCGGTGGACATTTACAGCAGATAAACACTTAATGGCCTCCGCCACGTCATCTGTGTGTTTTATGTTCTTTCCTCTGTCAGTCTCTTTATTAGCGCCTCCACTAACGGTCTGTAAAATTCAACATAGTCAACGCACACTAATACACCATGTGGCCCTGAATTACCGAGTGGCGTTCCGCTAGTACTGTGGTTGGACTGAGGCTCTATACTATTGATAGGCTCATATATCATGTCTTCTACAGACAATCACAGATGGGTAATTGGAACCTTTATGGTTGTAGAGTTTATGCAGCCATTTGATATAAATTACCAGACTAGCGGCACTAGTGGGCCTAGGTCCTTTTTCCCGACAGTCATTGTTGGATTGGACAGGGACTGTCTGAATGGCTCCTCTTAGCAGTGTGAGGACCTCAGAGCCATTGGATCCCAGTATTGTTTTTAATACATACCTGGCTGCTCCTGTTCTTGCTTTGGCCATTAATTATGTCTAGCACAGCCTGCAGACAGAAAGAGAAATGAAGAATGTTGGTCTCTTTCATTTACTCTCTCTTTTGCTCACTCTTATGTCCTCTCTCCTTCTCCTCATAGTTTGCCTGTCTTAGCAACTCCCGCCACCCAGTGCTGGTAGACAGTTTTAATTGCCATGTGATAACCGCAAAAAGAGAGTAGGCTCGCTATACACACATAGCCACACCTAGTGGGGTAATAGTTTATTCTCTATTCTGTTCTCCTATCTTCTCCTCTGTGCTCTCTCCTACCCTCTTTTCTCTTCTCATCTTCTCAGGTCAGAGTGGAGGGCCTTCTTGTATTTTCATCCAATGGGTTTTGAGGAAACTTCAATTTAAAATCTTCCTATTGAGTACCTAGTAAAGATAACATGTCTTAATCATACCTTCTGGGAGTGAACAAAGCCAACTCTCTGATGACATCCCCCTTCATTCCCTGCCCTTGGACTGGTCAACAAGCAACACCACACACACACCCTCTTCCCCCTTTGTCGCTGCGAAAGACAGATGACAGACGGAGGCAGCAAACAAGAGCGTGGGGGCGAGAGAACATGAAAAGGTGCCCTCTGCTGGGACTGGCACTCGAAGGTCTGTATAAAAAGAGGAGGAAAAAAACTAGAGGATTAGAGAGGAGGTTGGGGGTTGCAGGATGGATACGATGGCTGGCACTCCATGGAAGAATTTTAAGGGCTCAATTCATTGCTCAGATGCTATTTTTATGATTGTCAAAATTCACTGACAGACTGGTCTAGGGTGCAACAAATTAAGTGGCTTCCATCAGGTTGACCCCGCCATAAGATGTTTGACTGCACTTTTCAAAATTAGAAGTATGAGATATTGTAAGTAAAGACGCTGCCTATACTTTGGTTTGGGGATTATGAATGAATATCACCCCAATACTTTGTAAACACATCTATGTTTCCCAATTGAAACGCTGTTTTTGGTTTTTCATTTTCATGTTTTTACACTGGAGGGTAATTTTATGTTGGTAAAAGGGCATTGTAAACCCTTATTAATTTTGGCAAAAGCCTTAAATCTAAATGGCATAGCTGGTGTGGTTGCAAAACTCCAAGGATTTCTGGTTTAAACACTGGTCGCCTGCTGTTGACCTAAAATAGCTAAAACCAGTTTTTGAGTTAACTGTCAAGGTGTGTGTTGAATTCTCCAATGGACAGTCAAAGGTCATAGTCTGCTGTTTTTAGAAGGTGAATCGCTTTCTGACGGTGACATTCTTACATTGTAATATATTACTCCATTCGCTTGGATTTGGGCTGTAATAGCGTCATTATGGATCAATTGCACTGGGATGTTAAACATGTTGATATTAATAGCAGTACTGAAATATTCAGATGGATCCTAATCCTGTTTTCCAAAATAGTTCTGTATGTAATTGATGCAATTATGGGTTGGCTCAGAAAGGTTTTGTTGGACGTGCTGAAATTTGGATGTTCAGAAATCTATGGATTTATATCATATCAGTAATTGATCAAATACGCTAATCAGCTGGAACATTGTGACCACCTGCCTAATATTGTGTAGGTCCCCCTTTTGCTGCCAAAACAGGCGTGACCTGTCAAGGCATGGACTCCACTAGACCTCTGAATGTTGGTTGTGGTATCTGGCACCACGTTAGCAACAGATCCTTTAAGTCCTTTTAAGTTGCGAGGTGGGGCCTCCATGGATCGAAATTGTTTGTCCAGCACATCCCACAGACGTCTGATTGGATTGAGATCTGGGGAATTTTGAGGCCAAGTTAACACTTTGACCTTGTTGTTGTGTTCCTTCAACCATTCCTGAAGCATTTTTACTTTGTGGCATGATGCATTATCCTGCTGAGAGACAAGTGACACACACACCCGGCCATCCACATGATGTAAAAGGAAACGTGACTCATCAGACCAGGCCACCTTCCATTGCTCCGGGGTCCAGTTCTGATGCTGACGTGCCCATTGTAGGCGCTTTCGGCAGTGGACAGGGGTCAGCATGGACACCCAGACTGGTCTGCAGCTACGCAACCCCATATGCAACAAACTGTGATGCACTGTGTGTTCTGACACCTTTCTATCAATACCAGCAGTAACTTTTTCAGCATTTTGAGCTACAGTAGCTCATCTGTTGGATGGGACCACACGGGCCAGCCTTCACTCCCCACATGCATCGATGAGCCTTGGCCCTGTTGTTGATTCACCACCTTTCCTTCCTTGGACCACTTTTGATAGGTACTGACCATTACAGACTAGGAACACCCCACAAAGGCTGCAGTTTAGGAGATGCTCTGACCCAGTCGTTTAGCCATCACAATTTGGCGCTTGTCAAAGTCGCTCAGATCCTCACGATTGTCCATTTTTTCTGATTCTAACACATAAACTTTGCGGACAGAATGTTGACTTTCTTCCTAATATATCTCACCCACCGACAGGTGCCATGATAACGACTTCATCAGTGTTATTCACTTCACCTGTTAGTGTTCATAATGTTATAGCTGATCGATGTATAGCATGGAATATCTCACAACTGAAGCTTACTACTGGACACAAATACATTTTATATATTTCTCCTGTATTTCACAAACAACATATGAATACCCATGTTGGAATGCATTTTGCTTTGACAAGAAAACCAATATTCATGTTACGGCTACTCAGCATACACTACCAAAACAGGTGTACCTTCGGTTGAGGTTGTCAATTGATATCACAGTTGAATGTTATTCTCCTAAAAATGTGAGTTGATACATACAGTTGGTTGGGACTGCAACATATTCTATATAGCATATGGGAACTTTAATCAAGCAGTCTGATTACATGATAGTAATGTCTTTGATTAATAAATCCAAGTGCGCTACAATCCTTCGTCGTAACACAAAAAGAAACTATTATTACTATATTTTAACCTTTGCTTAGTCCATATACAGCTCTGGAATAAAAATGAGGAGACCACTGCAAGGGTTTTATTTCCTTTCCAAAAAAGTTGAGAAGGAAAGTTTTGAGTTAGGAACAGTGGGGTTCCAGTTGAGACCACTGCAAATTGAACGCTTCTGTTCCTCATTCAAAGCATTCCTTTTCAACTTTTTTTTGAATGGAAAGAAAAAGGTGCAGTGGTGACTTTGGTGTTTTTCTTCCAGAACTGCATAGTAAGTGTGAGAAGACAGTTTTACTGCTAGCTGCCTCACTCCCCACAGCAGCTATACCAACGGATCTGCAGTGTCCATGAAAAGAAGGCTGTGCGGTGAGGGTTGTGTTGAAGCATGTCGGGGGGGGTCTTGGCTGGTCCTCAGTGCAGGGCTGTGGGGTGAGAGAGAGTTATCAGCAGACACCATGAGTGTACCTCTCACCCCCTGAGACCTGAAAAACAAGGGGTTTGTTGCACTGCACGGCTACGCTTTGGCAGAACACACACAGACACACACACACACACACAGCAGACTTGCAGTAAGGAAATAAACATTGTCCCTGAAAGACATGCAGGAAAACAGACATACAGACAGAGAGAACGACAGGCAGGTTTCAGAAAGAGATTGACTACTCAGGGACTGTAACTTTCATCCGTCTCTGATTTACTAATGCTTTTGTCGTTGGGTCTACAGTGGTTTCACACACCATATACTTTGCCTAATCTCCCTAAAGACGCTTGGCAAATCAGAACTGCCGACGCGCTTCGTTCAGGAATTTGGACATTAAAGCTTTTGTTTTGTTTGTTTTCCTTTTGTCCCTGTGCATTTTTGTCTGGAAGGTTTTTCTCTTTTTCATCACGATCTGGTCTCATTGGGAACATTGACAGATGTCTGAAGCTTTTTAACCCCCCACTGTGAGCACTGGCATAACCCGACTGAAGACGTTCCCGTGGTGAAATATCCTCTGGCCTGTCTACATAAAAGCAATGCCATGTGCAATAAACTAAACTAGCCAGGAATCATCAGAAAATATCCCTGTAGTTACTTTACCGTACCCTATATTTCTTCAGTGGAATGACTGGAATGTTGCCACTGACAGAATGTCTGGAGGAATGTGCTTCTTGTGAACATGCTGACGCTTAACATTTCTGGGATTGCAGCGCTTTCAGGTTTCAGAAAGTACAATAGCAAAGGTAACTTTCTCCATGTTGACCTATTTTGTGTGTGTGTGTGTGTGTGTGTGTGTGCGTGTGTGAGATGTACTGCCAGTAATCTCAGTTCCTGGGAAAAAACCCCTCTCTTAGCATGGCCAGGGCCAAGCTTCCTGGGTGTCCATCCCTGATGGTGGGACTGCGTGTGTGTTTTTTAGGTCTAATTATACTCATGAGGACCAAATGTCCCCATGAGTATAGTAAAACCACAAGAAATTGGACTCATGAGGCAAAAGTCAATTTCTGGCTCCGGGTTCAGGGTCAAACTTACAATTAATTACAGGAATTGGGGTTTCTTTAAGGTTAAGTTTAGGGTTAAGGTTAGGCATTACACCTAGGTAATGTTTAGGCATAAATGTTACTTTATTGAGGTTAAGGTTAGGGTTAGGGTTAGATTTAGATCAGTGTTAGGGTTACGATTAGGGCAAGGGTGCATGCAATTTCAGTTAGCTGTACAAACTTGTGTGTGTGTGTGTGTGTGTGTGTAAATGCATGGGTCTCTGACCAGTAACCCATGCGCCAAGAAGATCAGTCCTGCTGCTCTCAATAGGACATTCAGTTTGACTGGGCGTTACATTCTTACCGAGCCTCATTCTCCATCCAGAACCCTGTCTCCCCTCTCCTCGACTTGACATTCCCCCAAATGAATATCTCCACCCTCCTAGTCATCCTTACCCTCTCCCCCTCTCCTCTGTTTCCTGCTCCGCTTCTCTACCCCACTTATCCCCTTCTCCTTAGTGCACATCATCCTCCCCCCTCCAACCTGGCCATCCTATTGCCCCCCCCACCCCGTTGCCATGAAAGGGTGTGTTCTGATCTGCTCCTGTAGGAAATGCCCGCTCCACCCAGTAGGTCATTTTCCAGGTAGTTACCCAGCTCATTGTAGATATAAAGCCGCTATAGACCCTGATCTGTTGCCTGCTGTTAGCCAGACCTCCCTGGGCTTAGATCCCGTTTGACATCAGGCCTTCAAGATGGGCCAAATCACTAAAAGAAGCGACCTATTTTGGCTGCGGTTCATTGGGTTCTTGTCAAAAGTAGCTCACTTGATAGACATTTGTAAGGCGGGCAGGGATTCCCACCCTTTAATGGCCCTATGAACTGCTGACCAGCTACTGATCAGCACCTGACAAATGCTCATATTTATTAAATGTTAATTTTTCAGGATCCCGAATGGAGACGAATAAATAGACTGTCTTCTAAGGAGTCCTGTGGCTCAGTTGGTGGAGCTCGATGCTTGAAATGCCAAGGTTTAGGTCAGAGTCCCTCTGCTATGCACTTTTGCTGTATGTTACTCTGGATAAGAACATCTGCTATGACTAAAATGGAAATGTAAACATTTAATGGAGGGCAGCCAACTCTGGAGGACCCACTTGTAATCCTCTGGGCCCCAGACAACCATGTGATGATAGCCAGGTAAGACATTCAGAACAAATGTCCCTGATTAGAGGAGTAACATGAAATGAGAGCCTGATTGTGGTTACTATGATTCTCCTGCTGGCTGTTATTTTCTCCAAGTAAAAATACATTCTTTTAAAGATATATTTTTAACATTTGTAATAGGATTTAGGAGTTATGCTAAACCAGATGATTTGCCACTCAATTCTACATGCTGTATTTGTAACCTATTATTGAAAAAAATATTAATCTCACTAGATTTATAATATTTTTGACTAAATAAATTGAAAAATGTTAATTCATAGCAATTTCCATCTGCATAATCTGCTATGTTGATTAATGTGTTTCAGAACATATGCAGCAGGGATATGGGTACTTTTAAATGTAAAAGGATTTACTTGTTGGATTAGTGCTAAGGCAGGAACCTCTTCCAAATTACAAAACATTCTTCACATTTCCTCATTTGCTGAAAATGGTTAAACAGGGATCTTTGACTATGTGTGTTACTGTAAACATGTGTGCAAAGTTAAAGATGGAGCTTGGCCCACTCTGCAACAACAAACAGTTGCTGACAGCTCACGCTTTAATCCCTGATTTTAATTCACTAATCATTATTCATATTATGTTTTTGGACGGGGAAAAAACTACAAGATAGCAAACAAATGTATTCGGTGTAAGAGAGTAGCCCATTCAAATGTCGAAAGTATCGTATTATACATGCTCAGCAAAGGATGGACATTCTTAAATCCATGTGTGTATTACACCTACTTGCCGTTCTCTCTCTTGCTTGCTCTTTCTACACACATACACACATACACATATACAGCTCTGAATAAAAAGACCACTAATTATCAGCTTCTCTGGTTTAACTATTCATTGGTATGTGTTTGAGTAAAATGAAAATGTGTGTTTTATTCTATAAACTACTGACCACATTACTCCCAAATTCCAAATAAAATATTGCCAAATAAAAAGTTAACAACTGGTCGAAATAACAAAAAAGTAACGTTTTCAGACCTCAAATAATGCAAAGAACACACATTTTTCAACAACAAAATACTAATGTTTTAACTTAAGAAGAGTTCAGAAATCAATATTTGGTGGAAAAACCTTGATTTTTAATCACAGCTTTCATGCATCTTGGCGTGGTCTCCACCAGTCTGTCACATTGCTGTTGTGTGAATTTATGCCACTACTGGCACAATTGTTCAAGTAGCTCGGCTTTGTTTGATGGCTTGTGACCATCCAGCTTCCTCTTGATCAAATTTCAGAGTTTTTCAATGGGGTTTAGGTCTGGAGATTAGGCTGGCCATGACAGGGTCTTGATTTGGTGGTCCTCCATCCACGCCTTGATTGACCTGGCTGTGTGGCATGGAGCATTTTCCTACTGGAAAAATTAATTCTCAGAGTTGGGGAACGTTGTCAGAGCAGAGGGAAGCAGGTGTTCTTCTAGGATAACCTTGTACTTGGCTTGATTCATGAGTCCTTCACAAAGACAAATCTGCCAGATTCCAGCCTTGCTGAAGCATCCCCAGATCGTCACCAGATTTCACAGGGGGTGCAATACACTTTGGCTTGTAGGCCTCCATGTCTCCGTCTAACCATTCGACAACCAGGTGTTGGGAAAAGCTTAAAATATGACCTCACTCCATTCCTCTACGGTCCAATCCTTACGGTGTTTTCTAAACATCAGCCTGGCTCTTCTTTGCTTCTCATTGAAGATTTTTTCTAGCTTTGCATGACTTCAGCCCTGCCTCTAGGAGCCTGTTTCGAACGGTCCTTGCTGCGCACTTCACCCCAGCTGCTGTTTGCCATTCTTTTTGTAGGTCACTTGATGTCATCGTACGGTTGTTGAGTGACATTTGAATGAGTTGACGGTCATCTTGGTCGTTTTCGCCCTGTCTGTAGTTTTGTTGCCAGTTTGTAGCTTTGTTGTCCCCTGTGCCTGTTGCTTGACCTTGTTCTTATGAACTGCCGTCTTTGAAATTTTAAGCATGGAAGAGACCTGACTCTCACTGTATCCCTTGGTCAGTAAAGCCAGAATTGATCCCTTCTTTTCCTCACTCAAAGCTTTTCTTTTCAGTTCTTATCATGTTGAATAGTTATTTTTTTATTCAAATTATCTTTGAGGTACTACTTGCACTGTATTTGCCATCCAGCAATTTAACAGACACTGGAATGGAATGGCTGCCATACATGTAGAGATGCTGATTTATGAAAAATTAAGTGGTCTCTTAATTTTTTCCAGAGCTATATATATATATATATATATATATATATATATATAAGCCCCCTAAGAAACATTGCTCCCCTGAGCCATGGAAGAAACAATACATTTAACCAGCAAATCCTGCGCTCCACTAGCACTGACCTCTCTGTGTTTATAACTCGCCTTTAAATTAAGTAAACTTGGCCAACCTGGGTTCATAAATTCAGCCAAGAAGTCTCTTTTTTCCTCCTTTCCTACTTTGGCCAGTGGATTTACTGTGGTAGGAGTAATAACTGTCAGGGCAAATGCCTGGTAAAGTGCCGGACAAGAGACCAGAGGAGGGGGAGTATTTATCACGGTATTGACTTTGTGACTGCGGTGTCGTGAACTCTTTTGTCATAAACTGGAGCAGGCGCAGGCGATCGATATGCGGGAAAACTGCTGTCAGGTCCTCTCCCAGGGAGCATTGCTTTTGTTACGGCCACTTAGGGGTCTGATAAATGCCCCCACTGCAGAGAAAGAGAGAGAGAGGAAGGGAGAGGCACCACAATCCCTACACCTTCTTTTACAACCCTTCCCCCTTCAGCATACACACAGACACGGGCAACACACACACACACACACACACACACACAGGGTTCTTGATCTGAAGAGAGTGAATAGGACCACTGAGACGTCTCCAGTGACTTCAGAAAGTAAAAACACTTGATTTATGACTGATCATTATTCTTTTTTGACATCAGCTACACACAACACCCCAAAATTACAGAGTTATAACACACTTATTGAAAAGGAAAAACGGAAATATCTCATGTTCATAAGTGTTCAGACTTTTTGCCATGACACTTATGCCATAGATATTGAGCTCAGATGCGTCTTGTGTCCTTTGATCATCCTTGAGATGTCTGTAGAACCTGATTTGTAATTCACCTGTGGCAAATTCAATTGATTGG
Organism: Esox niger; assembly: GCA_016801105.1. Lineage (NCBI taxonomy): Eukaryota > Metazoa > Chordata > Actinopteri > Esociformes > Esocidae > Esox > Esox niger. Next base: position 34,711 of record JACXGJ010002902.1, read on the forward strand.
AGATGATTTAGAAAGGGGCACATATTTCTCTATATAGTCCAATATGCTCACTTTTATCATAAAAGAAGATGATGCAAGCATCAAGTTGTAGGTCAGCTTCTCAGTGGCAGTTAAGGGGCTTTTCTCTTTCTGTTTCCATTATGGATGATTTTACATGGTGCGATGGAGAGTGGTTGGATCTCCTCATAGCAATTAGTCAGTAGATCCCAATCTCCCCTTACTGTCTATCAGGGGATGTTGAACTTAATCAAACTTCTTTATGTTTTAGTTAAATAAGCCTGCCTGTCATTGGATGTGGTGGGTAGTGTCTCTGGTCAGAAGGGTCAATCAATCAATCATGTTTGAATCCACTGTTCAGAGCTGAAAGAAACAGGCCGCCTCAGTCCAAGTGGGTTTGTTTGGGACAGAACCAGCGTGATGGATGAGATTAGGCAATGATACGACGTGTTGAGCAGCTCTACAAAAGCACACACACCCATTCACACAGGCAGCGGACAGACGTCAACCAGACAGAAGCCTTGACCATGATCTTTCATGACCCTTTGCCTCCGTCTGTCATTGTTGGGATCAGGGGTCAGTAGGAGTTGACTCCCAGAGGGAGCCTTTGCCCTGGGGATGGATCCATGGCTAACAAAACCTCTAATCTCTGACCCCTGGTAGTCAGAGGCTCATGAATGCTGGGGTTAAGGGTCATGAGGAGAGGAGAGGTGAGGAGAGTGCCAGACCTCTAAAGCTTCCTGTTTGTCATCGTATCACATTCTTTCAGTCACCTAATCTCTGTTTGCTGTCTTTCTTTCACAGTGTATCTTGTACATGTTTATAGAGTCACTAGAAAGGCTTCTACTCTCTGTCGCTGTCGTCTTTGGTATAACAATTAAAGGCGGGCAGAAGAGCTGAATGGAACGGGGAGTTGCTCTGGCCGTGGGGGTCAGACACAGTGACACACCTCCCCCCTCATGGATGTCTGGGGGTGTTAGCTTGTATGGCGTGGAACTCCAGGCACTTAGTACCATCATGACTTATGTTTATTATAAGGTCAGAGGAAATGTCGGGGGGATCCGGAGCTGTGGGATCACACATCAACAGTTCTAATAAGTAGAGGGAGAATTGCATGAATCGGTCTTTTCAAGATGTGACTGAAAGAAGCGTAGAGTCACATGGAGAAAATAAATGTGAAAAATGCCATCAACTATACAGAACAGCAGAGTAAATGGGCTGAGCATCTACCCCATGCTTGTGTCATCTTGACTAATTCAGAAGGAGCAGAGTTGAGGGTGTAAGGGTGTGACACTATTCTCGGGTCAGTTTATCCAGTCAGAGATGCTGTAAAACTCGCCCTGTGCTACAAATCACCCAGAGCTAGGAGAAACATAATAAAATCACTTCAGATATCATCCATCACACGGCGACTCGGTTCGTGGTGACTTCCCACTTCCTGGAATCCATAGAATTCCCAGACTCTCATGAAGCACCGGATGGACTAACGCCATTCTTTCTCTTCCACTCTCACCTTCTCTATCTATTTCCGTGTCACTCTCCCTCTTTGTCTTCCTATGCTCTTTTCTCTTAGTCGCTATAACCCTGAGATTCTCTCAGGTAGACATATTGTATATGGTTTGCCGTGAAGTAGGTATCTGATCACTGTAATTGCAATTGCAAGCTTGGAGCAAGATACATTTAGGTCAGAACCTAAACATCTCAAGCGCAAACTTCCTCCTGTAAGAACATAACTATTCGATTTACTTTAATTAGACTTGGGCACAATTATAAAGTCAGCTTCACCCCAAATCAAACAAAAGAAGAAACATGTTTGAGAAAGCACTAGTGCTTTATTACAAAAGTTTCATTTCCAGGTGTTGTAGGAGAATTTAACCTGTCTCTCCAATTAGAGAAGTATCTTTGTTCCAGGAGCTGAGAGGTGTTAAAAAGTCAAGTAATTTACTGCCTCAGAGCAAACTGATATCAGACAGTCTGCTGTTCGTATTGACAGTTTGGAATGTGCAAATGTCAGGATTAATACTTTGAGTACTGAAATAATAAAAAAAATGCAGGAATTTTATAAACTAAATATATGAAAATAAAATGAGGAACTGAAGGTAGTGATGATGGTATCAGGATAGTTTTACTTTAAATTTTTTAGGATTATTAGGCCACCAATTATATCCACCTCAAAGTCATTGGAAAAATACTGGAGGGGAATAGTTTCACTTTTGTCTGGTACATTCTTGGATGTGAACTTCTCACTTTGTTACTCCTTTTTGTACACTAATCTGTGACTAAACTTCTTTAACTATGACTTCAATACAATACAATAAGAAGAAGCAGAACATTGTGTTTTCAATGCACTCTCTCCTTTAGAAGAAAGTCGGCAACCATGCGACCACTTAGCGGCTTTTATCCCTCCCTGTGGCAGGTTAGGGCTAGTTTTGACAGACTCCATTGAGGCACACATACATAAATTACAGTCTGAATATACAGTACCTGTATAGACATACACGTGTGGATAATGTGTGTAGGATGTTTGAGCCTTCACCCTGGCCTCACTCTCTCCTCGATCACAATGTCTAGCCCCACTTCAGCACGCGCACGTGCCCACACACACACACACACACACACACACCCACACCTCCCTCCCCACCCACCTCTCTGGGCCATTGTAGTGAGTATTGTAGTGTTGTCGCGCGGTTCACCCTGTTGTAGGGGTCAAGGTATTATGGAGTCTGTCAGGCAGAGCAGGCCTCATGTTCCCACAGTGCTGTTCTCCAGAGGAGCTGGCGGAACGATACTCTGATGAATAGGTGACAGATATGTTCTTGTAGCGGTTCGAAACCGGTTCTCTACTTCTTGCTGGAACTGAGTGCACACACGAGCGTACGCGTACTCCGCTGAATACTGCAGGCAATTTTTTTAGTGGAAGAGAATAACTTAAGAGAACAACATTGCCTCCCCGTGCTGAAATTATGCTGAAAGGCGGTGAACTATTGTACTCATTGACTGTCACTCTGGTGTTCAAATGGTGTTCGCCAAACAGGCTGAAGTGAAGCTTGTCCATATAGTTGGCAGTACTTTTACATGAGTCATTTGCATTGATTGGCATACTTTCACCTAGCCTAGAAAAAAAAAATTGTCTCGACGCATGGTGGTAAAGAACAGCTTACTTTACCGGCTAATATGTAATTTCTGTCACCGGAGAAACGTTAACACATTTTATGTGTTTGTTTTGTCAGCCATAGCTGTATTAAGCTCTTCAGACCTATACTCATGATGACTGTGCATCTTTAATATTGGTTTTTAAACGGATTACAAAGGAAGTTGGGGTTTTACAGTGATGACGTCAATAAATCAGGGTGCTTCTACATAATTTTTGCCAGACGAGAGAAAGACAGAGAGAACTTAAAAAAAAGGGATGGTGCAAAAGAGGATCATGAGAAAAGTGATCTTTGGGTGGACTAATTAACCATGAAAGAGAAGAACCCATACCTCAGCATCAGTTGGGTTTACCTTTGTAGAATGTGAGGGTGTTTTGAAGAATCCTTTTCATGTGCTTTGGAACCAGCAGGGCACTCATTTGTAATGTGCGCTTTTGCCTAATATTAGAAATAAGACTCACTGAAAAGTGTGAAGCATGCAGACAGTTGGAGATGACTCATGTTTTGCCAGTCACGACTTGCAACTATAGGCCTATGATGTAAAAAGGTGAGTGAACTCTAATTGTTGGATATATATATAGTGTATATGTGTAAATATATAGTGTATATGCAGAGTTGCTGATTTAAGAAACATTTGGAGCGGTCTCATAATTTTTTCCAGAGCAGTATATACAGCTCAGGAAAAAAAATTGAGATTCTTTCCTTTCTAAAAAAGTTGTAAAGGAAATATTTGAGTGAGGAACAGAAGCGTTAAATTTACAGTCTCTTTATTTTAAACCTTCTGTTCCTCACTCAAAACATTCTTTCCAACTTTCAGCTTTTTATCCCTTTGAGCTTTCATTCAAAATATTTACACAAATCAAATGTTTATGTTGAGGATAATATAAGAGTAAAAGAAAAAATGCATGTAAGAACAAAAGAAAAAAAATACATTATCATCTTGTACTTATTTTTAATTTTTTTTGTAAATATTTTATATATGCTGTATACTGTATACTTTAAGCACATGTTTTGTCATGAGGACAGAACCTAGTCCTAAGGACATACCCCATACACTCAATTTAACAGGTAATGACTAAACTTGTAATTCTCCCCAATTCTAACTCTAACCCCAATCAGTAAAAGCATGTTCTATCCTAAACCTAACCCATAAGCCAGACATAAACCTTTTTTTTATGGGCACTGGCAAAATATCCTTCCGGGAACTAATTGGTGAATACAATTCATCATTTTATATTATTTTTTTTCTTCTCATTTTTACAGTCACTACATTTCTCATTACCAACTATAATAGCAGAGTGGATTTCTATGTGGGAAGCGACCAACATCCAGCTCTTCCTGGATGGAAAATGGCAACTCATTGATGTGAGCCATGTGCTGCTTCGTTTTGGTTTGTGTTGTTTCTTTGTATTGTTTAAAACATGTATAATTTCCATCATACTCCTTAAAAATAAGGAAAAAGATACGATGAGCTTAATTGACAATGTTTCACTCTTCCTTTTTATTTTGTTGTTCACTGGTTTGTTATTAAATCCCTTTGCCAGATCACCTAACTTTGGTATCATCAAAGGGAAGCTTGTTACTGCTGTCTAACTAAATTGTGTCTTATTGAAAATGTTTCAGTTTTCCCTTGCCGAAGAAGCATGGGATACAACAGGCATATGCATTCCACCAGCATCTCCACTAATGGTCTTGTCCTTTTCTTAGCCTTCTTCACAAACCGTCTTTATATAACTCACAACTAAAATCATAGAGGTATACATACTTCTTGACCTTAAAAGCTAAGCAAAGATGAACATATGTGTTGTTACTGTCCATGTTGAATACACATTGAAAGAAATCTCCACCTTCTCTCCAAACAAAAGTTGACCAGTCTCATTAAAGACTTTGAGTTACTAGACCTTGAGTTGCCTCAAAGAAAAATGCAGAGAACATTAACAGCCAAGAAGATAAACAAAACAACCCCATTTGTGGTCATATATCCACGCACTATTGCATCTTGGATGCATGCAATGAAAATGAACCATACTGAAACCTTAAAGAGCCAGAGGACATGTTCATGGGAGTGACCAGGCGACTCCATTTCCTTTTAATAGACTTGATTGGGGGATGCATTTATCAACCGTCTTGCTATAGAGAAGGATAGTTAAGATTACAGCACAAGGCCAGTTCTAATAACGGAATTACTACAGTTGGAAACCACTTCATAATTAATTTTTTATTTTTATGCTATTGCTTGGTTAGTGTACATGATTGCAAGCAGCAAGCAAGTTAATTTGTATAGCACAATTCATACATAGTAACAAATTCAGTGTGCTTTACAAATAAAAAAAAAGGTTTTGAGGCACGTTGGTGGTTCCACTGATATCGTTGTCAGAGGAACTACTAGTGGTACTTCCGGTTACCTTTTTGAGCAGACAGGAGAGCGGACCGAATGTATAGCAGACAGGAGAGCAGACCGAAAGTAGAGCAGACAGGAGAGCAGACCGAGAGTAGAGCAGACAGGAGAGCAGACCGAGAGTAGAGCAGACAGGAGAGCAGACCGAGAGTAGAGCAGACAGGAGAGCAGACCGAGTGTTTGTTCTGTTGCACAGCTGCAGTGGAGAGTATTTATGGCTGCACCACTCTGTTAATTCCAACTGAGCAGCAAATGGGAATGCAGGGGTTAATGTTGGTTGTTTAGTCAGGACTGATTTAAGGGCCCTGTAGGCTACGACCCTGGGCCTCCCAACGAGCCTCCTTGACCCGAAGCTTCGGTTAGGGCCTGGACTTCTTTAAATGGTCTCAATGTGAAAGCAGAGCAAGAGGAAATGGCCTACTTGTTTTTAGCAGAGTGCCGACAGAGTTCCGTGAATTTTTGCCGACAGAGTTCCTATATCTTTTTGTGGATATGTAGGCTATTCAGTTTACAATGCTGTATACTGTTCCCCGAAATATGATTTTGACAACAGAAAAGGAACGTTTGTTTAAAGTAAATGCGCTCATCCTTTATAGGCATGTCGACAAACCCTTTGTATCCCTGTTGTCGCTAACAACATGCTGGAACCGCAGCACGATCACAGGCAATCAACGTAGAAAAACAAACCCGACCTTTTCACCTGTCTGTCATTAATGTAAATTATGCAACGTTGAACTGTAAGTCAACTAAAATGAAAACAGTCGAAAATCCTCTGATTTGAATGTGATCTTGTGGCCTCCTGAAGAACTGTCCTGACACCAGGTGGAATGGAGGCCTGGTGAGGGTTGAGGAATAGGGTCAGCTGTGGTGTGTGTGTGTGTGTGTATTTCTCTGAGAGGCTCTGAGATAGTCCGTCACGAGGCAGTTAGCCTGCCCTGCGCATGGAGTCCAGCAGAGCCCGTCTCTCCAGCTGACCCTGGTTCAACAGCTCACTCAACCATGAAACTGAGCCCCCCTGATGACCAGTGTCACCGGGGTATTGCCATGGCAACGCAAACCACATCCACCGGGAGAAGGGAGGGATAGTGACATCACGCGTGACCTGACCTTGAACTCACACGGGTCACCGGGAACATATGCAGAGAGAAGAAAACAGAAAAGAAAGCAACGGAAGCTATAAATGAAAAGAGAGCGTTTCATGTGGAACTCCTACATGGAGCTGGGCTCGGCCAAAAATGATGTAGGACCCAGGACTTCTGAGTCCTCTCATCAACCTGGGTGAGCGCCAGCAAATCAGATGCCCAGCTCTGGAAGTGTCTGTTCAACAGGAGATTTGGGTTTAGCACTTCACCATGTTAAACGGTGGATGTGTCAGCCTCCTTTCTCCATCCTCTCTCCCCTCAACCCCAGAGACCCAGGATGAGCCACCCCCCAACCTCCTAAGGAGATAAGGTGTCAGCTATCACTCCAGGAGGCTAATAAAGCAAGCCAGCAATCCGTCGTCTTCTCCACAGATTTTGGGGGTATTTGAATTGGGTAAGCTGATATGGTCATTCACTCGAGAGTGTAGCTGCATTCTAAATGAATTTGCACACAGCTTCTGTCCCGGGAGGCTGCCTCACAGAAGCCATCTACTGTAGTTGGTTATTCTCTCACTTTCCCTGAGTCTCAATCATTATTGTAGATCTACTCTTAGACATTCAGGGAAATGGAAAGATTGCGCTTTTTGGACTTCAAAGTTGAAAATAAGAAAAAGGGTCTGTCTCTGTCTGTCTGATGGTCGCGATGAAGACACCTACACAACAGATGTCCATGTTTATTAGTTTAGCACGGCCGTTCCTGATAATTTTTTTTGGGGAAACTGGAATATTCTTGGAGGGTGTACGGGTTTCTGATCAACGGCCCCTGATGTGGTCTGTCCCTGAACAAAAGGTCAGCACCATGGAAACTGGGAGCAAGGTTCTTCCCTGGATGTCTCTCTCCCTCACTCAAACATGCACACACACACACACACACACACATACGCACACAGAAATGCATACATACATGAATACAAGCATACACTCACACACAAACACACACACGCACAGAAACAGACTGGCCGACAGCTATGGGTCATCAGTGGGTCAACTCTAGGTCTGGCATTTTCTAGCAGCATATGATGGCTGTCTGGAGATGACAACCTTGTTATATGTCTCTATTCTCCCTCTTTTCACCCCTTGCTTTTAAACACATCACTTATCCATACGGCTCTATGTGTCCCAAATGATGCCCTAGTCTTTTGTACCCACGGCAGATAGGGATCTGGTCTAATGTAGGGCGACGTCGAAAGGAATACCCTCCCATTTGGAACACACGCTGTTTTTACAACCGCCCATCTTACTTTGAAAATGACAGATCACACATCCACGCTTCTCTCTGTGCACTGTCCACTAGTCTAGTGCATGTCTGATTATCTGTCAAACCGCATCTATGGGGAAATTAAATAATTCATTGAATAAATTGTTTATGAAATCATGAACTGGTCCGGTGCTGTCTGTCCCCTACCATGTATGGCAATGCGTCCCAACCCTAGTCCCCCCGACACGACAAAGCCCCTGACCATAGAGACGGATAGAGGTCTCATTTTTGGACCTCTGTCTTTACGGATTCTGTTCCAGCATTGCCAGCTTTGAGCCATCTCCATGTAAAAGGGAAACCCTATTCACACGACCACACCATTCAAATGGCAAGGCTGCTTCGGCAACACCCTGGCCTAAAAAAAAGTGACCTCACCTTGTCTAAAAGTGACATCACCCTGCCTCAGAAAAAAATCTGTGCCAAGCCTAATCAAGGTTCAGGTGTACAGCAGGACTTCGGGAGTTGCTCATGCACTGCTCTGTCTGTTTAAATAGAATAAAGTTGGTTGTACAGTCGGTTGTATGTTAATCTGGTTATGGGTGTGTAAGCATGTCATCTGGGTGTGTAAGCATGTCATCTGGGTGTGTCAGCATGTCATCTGAGTTTGAAAGCATGTCCTCTGGGTGTGTAAGCATGTCATCTGGGTGTGTAAGCATGTCCTCTGGGTGTGTAAGTATGTCATCTGGGTTTGTAAGCATGTCCTCTGGGTGTGTAAGCATGTCATCTGGGTGTGTGAACATGTCATCTGGGTGTGTAAACATGTCATCTGGGTGTGTAAGCAAAAGTGGCCTTAGGTTTGTGTGTATACATTGACGGTGCCGACTGTAGTGTTGTGGTCATTGGAGGTCAGGCACAGAAGGAAATTGCATCAAATGACACAACTGGACATAGGATTTAAGGGGAGAAACCTTATGTCTGCTATTAGCATGTACAACATGTCCAGTGTGGTACCTCCTCCTACAGTCCGGTATACAGGGCTCAGAAAGTGACCAGTGAAGAGGACTAATAAGATTCGCTGTTGAAGTTGGAATTACCAACTGGTTTACTACATAAAAATAACAAAAGTCATCAAAGGTGATGTCCATCCTAAAGATTGTTTTCTCACAGTTATGTTCTCTAACCATCTCTATGTGCCTGTCAAATTAATCTGATTTAACCAATTGAAAGATTGGTGATTAGTTGACAAGTTGAGTCAGATATTCTTATCTCAGGGTTTACTCTAGGTCTGGAGTTGAGAAGTTTTTCATTCATAGAGTGGAGTATGATGAGTGACATTGGGAGTGTTTTGGCTTTGTAGTCCATTACATTTAACCACTCCCCTCAAGGATTTAGTCAAAGCAATGCAATTGGGAATAGGGTGCCACTGATGGTCAGAGGCAAGATGACTTAAGTATAGCTGGATATATAAGGTGTCCTCTCCTCTGGTCTTCTCTTACTGGCGCTTAGTTACTTACAGTAACTGATCAATTGATGTCAATAAAATGCTATTCATATATGACTGCTTCATCTGGCATTGAGAGGCTGAATGACGAAGTGCAGACTGAAGACAACAGGCAATAGCTTCTGCATTATGTTTCAAGAAAAAGGAAAACCGAGCAACTTACAAGAGCTGTCGACTGCTTTTATAAATAAAAACCTAAACAAGCCCGTCTCCCATGGAGCCATATAGAGATATCACTAGTTGGCATGAAAGCTGACAACCATCCTTCTCTTCCTTTTCGCAGCTAATCAATGGAGCTGACCTTTGCATACAGCCCCATGCTGGGTGATTATAAATCCACGTCTCAATACGGAAAGATTGTGAGGGAGGGAGAAAGGGAGTGAAGCAGCCTTCCAGATGGGGATGAGAAGAGGACGGCCCCCCTGCTGTTGTGATGTCACTGCCATTTCCATCTCTGTCTGCCTGCTGCTCCAATACAGAGAGAAGCACTGGGAGGACTCACAAGGAATGTATTGTCATCTGTGGTCTTAATCGTACATTGAGGCTCTGTTCTACCGGGGTGTGCTATGGGGATATTAACTAAGACAAAATAAGATGAAATAGAAAAAGTCATTGCAAACTGCTCAGTGGGAAGGTGAGACAAGAAAAAAGGAAGAAATAGAAGGTGAACTAAAGGGTTTAGTTTTATGTGAATGTCTTACTTCGGGATGAGGATTGATCCAATAGCAATTAACGCTGTCTCAGGTAATTTTCCTTTTTGCCCTTAATTTACGATTTGTACTAATCTAACATGTGGAATTGTTTTAAAATGGCAATACCCTGGATCATTTAACAATTCTATATGGATTTATAGGACATAAAACAATTATACCCCCTGAAAAAAAAATGGACCTGTACTGCATATCTTACAGATGTGAAGAATTCCATCATATAATCAAATGTTTTATGGCACTGTAACTTTGCTGTTTAAGAGGCCGGACACAGGTGCATGGAGAACGGAGGACTTTTCATAAAAATAACTAAGACACTACAAAACTATATTAGAATAAGAAAACAAAACGTAACCACATTACATATGAAACGGAACAATGACCGACCAGATATGCTAGGGAAAGAGGAACTTCAATAGGGACAGTGATCAGGAAAACATATGAGGTCAGTAACAACAAACAGGTGTCCGTACTCCCAACGAGAGAGAAAGGATCTTGGATCTCTCTGGCCCGGCAGTGGCACAGCAAATATATACATTAGATACAGTATACAGAGTCCAAAGAATGTGTTTTGGAGATCTCGTCGAGCATCAGGTTGAGCTTTAGTTCTTGTGACTCTCATTTTAACATAAGGGGAATTAGAAAAACTTTGTAAACTGCACATTCTGTGCAATTCGGTTTACAATAAGCACAAAAAAACATTTGAATAATTTTCCACCACAAATACACACATTCATTATATTCTTACCATGTACGTATGACTAAAAACACCTGATTATTTTCAGCAACAACCTGAAAACAACTAGGGGTTGCATGAAATCTCTAGGACAAGAAGATGCTTAGGTATTGCCAGTCCTAAGAGGAGGAAGGTATTGATGGTTTACAGGTAGGATGGTGTGGTCATACTGTTTCTGATCTGAACTCCACACTGTGAAGCCAGGAGAACGGCCGTAATTCACACTTCATTCCTGCTAAACCTAACTGTAATCCCTGAGTGCCTTTCCTTGGCCCATGTCCAAAACGCTCTTAACAAAAATGTCTTTGGTGGATGAAAACCAGGGAAGGAGTGTCATGGTGGTGAAAGATTTATAATGTGAACTGCATAAACCTCCTCGTAAATCAAAGCACATGCTTTCAGGTAGTGGGGCTGGCGATTCTGCAAACCCAGCCGAGAAGAAGAGCGAGTGGGAATAGGAGAGAGGTGGGAGAGAGAGAATGATAGCTGTTAGGGTGTGGCATACGAGGGCCCAGAGGGGATCATAGAAGTGAAGGGTAAATAAAGAAAGAAAGAGACTGAGAGAGAAAAAAGAACCTGTGTACATGGGTCAGGATTCACGAACAGACTCCTGGCCTGGTCATCCTATTTCATGTCTTCATTCACAGGTGTTGGAATGTTGGATTCCAGGGGATTCCTTTTGCTATATTGTTGGTTTCCATCCTCTTCTTTGTCAGTCAAAAAGACTCCTCTAAGACAGTGCTTGGACATGCCTCGTTTAAGTCAGATCTTGTTTAGCTGGAACCCAAAACACATGACAACAGAAAGAAAGAGAGCCGTGTGGGGTGACAGTGGGGGAAGAAAAACACTCGGACATAGATGCACTGCCACCCATTAGCCTACATAACGAGTTGAGAAATCAGGCAGACATTTTGGGTCTCCACGCAGGAATTATGGAAATATGTTCAAACGTCTGCAGATTGTCGTCCCTAACCCCCACTCCACTCCAGACACTCACAGCCCCCTAATTATCCGAGTCTGTCTAACTGCTAACTGAAAGCTGCTGACAGCCACAGGTGATGTGCATGCTGGGTAAAGACTTGGCTTGCGTGCCAAATGACTTCCTATTGCCTGTACAGTGCCCTCCTTTTGACCAGAGCCCTGAGGCCACAACTGACACACTGAGTCCTAAGGTGAACAGAGCCACCAATTGGCTGGCCAGCCGCCTTTTATTTTCCTTTGACTGTTTTAGTGTGGACTGTTGGAGGGCTGACAGCGAGACTTCCCAATGGCACCATGTTCCCTATTTCTGGTGCAGGGCACTAGTTAATGCAATGTATAGGGACTAGGGGGGCATTTGGGAGGCTCCATCTGTGAATGGGACCTGGGGACTCTGTCTCTTCACAGGCCTGCAGGTCTCGCTTGGCGAGCGCCTCAAAAAAAGGCAGGTAATTAAAGAGTGCTGTGTGCAAATGACAAACTGCCGTTATAACACACAGACAGGAGTAGAAAGAGGTGTTTTTTCATGAAATTGAGAAGACAAGTGTTGCTGGCTCGGCTGGCTCCTTGAAGGATTCAGTTCAACTGGCTGATTCTCTCTGGTCAGGCCTTAAAGGAGCAGCAGAGTATCAGTCTGTGATTATTTCTTTGCAAAGACCTCAAAAACAATGTGCTTTCATTCACCAAGTTTCCTCTTATCGTTATAGTGTGTCAGTCAATCTGATGACTGACACCAACACAGTGAAAGAATTACGACTGTCTCACCACAGATCGGTCACATAGCAGCAGTTGTTTTCGCCCACACAGATGGAAATCAAACTGATATATGGTTGGATGTGAGATCCGGCATGCGCTTGTTATGTAGTCAGCCTGGACCATGACCCCTTATATACAGACTGGACTATACAGGTCCTCTCTGGACCTATTCGTGTGATGCAACCGTACCGCAGAACTTCAAGTACCAGCGGTATCGGGTTGACTCCTGCATGCAATAACACCCTCCCAATGAATACATCGTTGCCAGAGTGTTTGGACTTCAGGCTTAACTCGCTATCATCGACCTTTCTGGTTTCTCATTATGTACTTTACAGAAGATTTAACGCAGTTAGCTGAGGTTGGCTTGCTCCCTCGCTAATCCCATAAGGTCACGTATAAAGAATCCAGCACCATTAATTACCTCGGTAGAGCCGGCCCGTTGTAAATACTTTTGTAAACATAGTTTCTTTGTTGTGGTTAGCGCCGACGTGCACCCACAACGCTGTCATTAAAAGAAGGTCCTCCCACTGAAAGTTGCTATTTGGACCTGTTACTTGATGCAGGTGGCTTACTTTATTGCTCTGGAAAGAAGTATTTTTCTGTCCTGTAAATGCTTTATAAACAGATGCCAAATGGTTTGGTCTTTCGTTGCATTTACTGCATGCTTCTGTCTTTTTAGTGTTCATTACTTACTTAACAAATGCAAGGTGTTTTAAGTTGGTCAGTGTATTTGGGATAGCTTGTGTTGTGTCAAGGTTGCGGTTAGAGGTTCTGGGCAGGGCTTGACCTACTTCTGGAACAGTGGAACATGTGAGGTGCTGGTCCACAGTTCTGATGTGTTCTTGACTAATTCAAGCACTGGTCTGGTGTCAGTTTAAATTAACGTGTGTCTTAGAATCTTAGCACTAGCTATTAGGAGTCAGGAGTGACAGCTAAGGTAGTTCAGGAAGTGATTTATTTCCATAACTCCTGGAGTGCCGTAAGTGCATAAGGAAATAGCTGTCAGAATTCACTCCTCTCCCACATATCGATCAGTAAAAGCCACGGTTTAACTAAAACCATAGTTCTGGAACATGTGCTACATTACGTAAGGAGCTAGCAGAGGTAGGTGTTTTGGAATTAGTTTTGCCAACAACAGAGTGGCCGATCTTGTTTAGCAACAAGCAGAACGATTAAATGATCCCACACTAATGCATAAAGACCCAAGTGTATAGCACCGTAGCAGTGAGAAAACACCTCTGACCGCTAGAATTAACATGTTAGCCGAAGAGTTCCTACTGGACAGTTGCCAGCGAAGCCAAATGCAGCAGAGGCAAAGGGAGAGTGAGAGCAACATCTCCCGTGTAATGTAGTGGGTTTGTGTGTGTGTGTGTGTGCGTGCGTGCGTGCGTGTGTGAGTGAGAGAGAGCAGTTTGCGACAGACTGATAGAACAATGTAGAGAATAAGAGAAGGGTAGAGAGAGGGAGCAGTGAGAGGCTAAAGCTAATCCACTTATTAAGGCAACAACTGCAGCTTGGAACCAGCGTCAGATATTAATACCTAATCATGAGTTAATTAAAGCAGAGTTAGTTAGCCCCTAATCCTTTGTGATGGGGGTGTGATATGGCAGGGACTCGCTGACAGTGTCCTAAGGGGAACTACTGCAACTGTAGCCTGCCAGACATTTAGATACCTCTATTATGGGGTGGTGAATAGAGCATGGAAGTACAGCTAGTTTCTACAGTAGAACTGGCTAGCTCTGGGCTGCGGAAGGAGCAAGCCCATCTTCCAGGGCTGTGTTAGAGGAACACGTTCTGAGGGCCACCAGCGAAGACCAAATGTGGCTTCTTAATTAGCACCAGCTAGCTCTGTGGGCTGGGGGAAGATTCACAATATAATCATGGTGAACACATTTTCTGTCCTACGTGAAAATGCCAGTGGATCTACGGAGCTAAAGCCCCTTTTCGTCACACGAAGCCTGGCCTCTGCGGCCTCACGCCTTGCTGTTTCTGTGACAAAGGAATATTCCTGAACACGTTGGCCTCAGACATCAGAGAATCAGTGTCTCCGCTTTCACGGTCACCATTACCATCTTCTGGAAAACAACAAAGCACCGGCCATCCTGGACGCTTAACAGATATGCGTCTGTGTGTGTTACTGTGTGCGTGCATGTAGGTGTGTGTGAAGGTCGGCATGAATGTGTGTTCGTTTTCTCGCCATTTAGTAGCACATGCAGTCTCTCACTCTCTTTTTTCTGCATGCTGTCTTTAATACAGCCTGCGTTAGTAAATGTCTGCCAAATGTCTTCCCCTACCTCCCCCTCGTGGCCCAGTACTCCTTCATTACCACACAGAGAGAGAGAGAGAAAGAGAGAGAGGGTGAGATTGTGAGCAAGTGAGAAGGAGATAGAGAAGGAGGTTAAGAGAGAGATGGGGAGGGGGCAAAGGAATGAAATAGGCTACTATTAAAATCAGCACTATAAAAATGGAAACAGAGCAGGAGTATATTTTTTTCTCCTTGCATGATTCCCAGACAGCTGGTAATGTCTAACTTAAAACATATTGGTAAACAAAATTCTCTGAACCTGTCTGCTGAGTCGTTAAACGATAACGAGAGAGACAAAATGGACAGCATCAATCCTTGGGACTGAGGGAGACTGTTGGTAGAGAGAGAGTGCCAAGGCAATGGAGAGGTACTGAGGGCAGTAGTAAAGAGAGAGAGTGAGGGAGAAAAAAATGGAAAGCAAGAAATAGAGACGGTAAGGGAAAGAGAGCAACGGAAATGGAGAGATGAGAGGCAATGAGAAAGAGAGGCAAGTGGTCTTTCCTGCCGGAGGGAGAGCGAGGTGAAAGGGAGCATGGGTCAGAGAAGCACAGCTGTGGAGGAACAGAGGAGTGGGTACAAACAGGAGAGTAAACAGATGTAGATTCTATGATGGCATACGTTGGCAGCTGTCCAAAGGGCAAATGCTTTTTATTTTGTTCCCTAAAGGTTGAGATTAATTTGCCTGTTACTTTGTCTCCCCCCCCCTCTGTCATGTTTGTGCTGTCTACAGTATTTATCGTGCTTCTGCGCTTTCTTGCTCTCTTTTCGTAACTCTCTCCCTGTCCCTCTTGTTGTCAATGTCTACATACTGTTATTAGTCCTGTGGGCTGTAAGGTGGAGGAGCACTTTGGCATGTGTAACGTCAAACGTTGAAAAATCTTTTCACTCAGGATTTGTTACCGAACAAGCGTTCCACTGAAACTACACACGCTATGCGCATCTGTGTGCGTGTAGCTGTGTATGTTTTCCCCGAAGACGTAGCTCATCAGAGGCAGGCATCGGTGATTGACAGTCATTAAGAATGCCGCTGGATTGGATTCCACGGCTAGCTCCTGGGCTTCACTCCAAAGACTAGCCGATTCCTTTTATAGTGACAAAGCATTGGTCTGAGGTAGGGCGCCGTGCAGGGCCTGGGGTACCATTTGCGATGGTCCGGGGAGATGCCCTGGGAGAGGGAGGCCAAGGGAGGATCCCAAATTCTGTTCAATTCTCCATGTAGGGTATGGGGTGTCGTTTGGGATGTGCTCTGGTACAATAAGCTCCGGGCTAATTAGATCTGTCTATCTGAGTGTCATCCATCTTCTGCTCCACCCTCAGACCCAGCTCAGACCCAGCCCTCCCCTTCACTAAATAAATTGCTCTTTATTAGTCTATCATTCACATTATTACCGATGAAATAATGAGTCACTCCTGGTCAGGCAAACGTCATTGATTTTCAGTGTGGGTAGGAGAGAAGTGTGTGCGTTTGTGTGTGTTTGTGTGTGGTGTTATTTGTTTGTCAGGGATTTTACTATGTTCCTCAGGATGCCTGTAGGGTAAACCGACATGAGTGACGACTGTAAAACGGGGGATAGACATTGGAGGAAAAGGGTTCTCCTTCAGGGATGGCTGAAAAATCCTTTTAGTAGTTGCAGAGAGAAAATGACTTTTTGAATGACTTCAAAGTTTCTTCCTTTATAGGAGCCGTGAACCGATATTCTTTAATACCGACTGGAATTTCACTGAGAAATATTGAGTGGACCACTTTTTCCGTCTCTTCTCATACCATCTATCCCCTCCCCCTGCTCTGTGACAATTCTATTTGTGTGGGTCTGGATAGAGAGAGGGACAGACCCAGGAATAGAGGGTGGCGGGGGAATATAAATGTTTCATTCCTTTGAATGGCAGGTTAAGTGAGGATGCGATAATGCCTTGACAGTAATGGCAACTTTAATTTCCTTTCCTATTGTGGAGATTTATGTAAAGAAATTAAATTCCACAAGCTTCCAGGCTTCAATAATCATCTGACAACGGTTGAGGGCAGAACTGTTTTCATGGTCACAATAATATCTAAAAGGAGTAAATGAAAAAAAATCGGTAACTGCTTAATGAACACAAAGGACATTAATACTCAAAAAATAGATTTGAAAAGTTTCTAGGTGTTTAAATGATATTATTTCATATACAGATGGGAAGTGGTTATTTCAGAACAAGCTTCAAACCTTCCCATAACTCAACCAGGCCTAATAGACCATGGACTACATAGGACTCTGATCGACATAGGACATTGGTCCAAAGTCTTTAATAGCAATTGTGGCACTTCACTTTTCGAGGTACTCCCTGATACTCTGGATACTCCCCGATACTCCGGATACTCCCCGATACTCTGGATACTTCCTGATATTCCGGATACTCACTGCGTCTAATGTGGTCTAAAGATTATGTCTCTCTCGATGTGCATTGCAATTGAATGGTGAAGTATGAAGTCTTCCGGAGCCAAAGTTGAGCAGCAACAAAAACTTTCTTAGACAGGCCCGGGAACAATCGTACCAAAGCTTTGCCTGCATGTGATGCACATTAAAGCACAGCAATAACTTCTCTTTGCCAACGGGAAACAAAACAATGTTTTGTTAATTAAATGACGGTTGCAGTCTAAATGCATTCCTTGCAGCTGCCTCTAGTGCTCGTGTACCACTGCAGTGCAGGTTCAAGTCCGTCCCACTGCTCTTTCGGCTAAAACAATCATCGGTCTTTCCCCAGTTTAATGTCCAGTCATGTGTCATGTACGCCTGCCTGTTTTGGCGATGGTGTACATGTTTGATGTTTGTTCAGTTCATTTGTATGTTTACAGGACATCCCTAAGTCCTGATGTTCCGGTAAGAAAAGGCACAGCTAACGTCAAAAGGCAAACAACCACATATGCCAATAATTGTGTAATATCATTGTGGCATCGGTAATGCTGGATAATTGGGCTATGCTTTAGCTATTAGCATGCCTACAGAGGGTTTATGAAAACATTAGACACCCCTTCCATGTATCCAAACGTGAACACATACACACACCCACACACACAGTTACAGTGACTAAACTAAACCATACAGGCTGGCTAGCTGGCTGCTTCTGCATCACTTATTAAAACCATATCTTATCAGATGCAGAGTGGCATTGAAGTTTGACATTGATAAAATAATCTGTGTTCCCAGCCGTTGTGGGAGGCACCGATCTTAGTGTTTGTATGGACCACCGGTGTAGTAACCACCTGGAAAGTGTGTGTGTGTGTGTGTGTGTGTATGTGTGTGTGTGTGTGTGTGTGTGTGTGTGTGTGTGTGCATTTATGTTTTATCTTATAACTTCAGGCCAGTTGAATCAGTTAAATGATAATGGATTATTTGCCATAGAACTGTAAGGCTAATGAGGTCTACAAATGAAACAGCTTCGTGTTTGTTTTTACATGACTTTAACTTCGGGAAAATACACACCATACAGTCACTGTAATAATATGTCAGCATTGGGCCCCAAATATAATAATGGGAGGACTCACCCTGCTCTTTCATTAGTTGTATTCATTTTATTTGATGCTTTTTTTTACTCTAGAGATTGTGTTTTCTGATTGCTTTTGCTACAGCTCTTTTCCTGTGTATCTCATTCACTAATTCTCCGGCGTTTTAGATGGTTCAGAATTCTGTAATGATGCAAGATTAATGCAAGTTGAGAAACGCTAAATTCAATTAGTGAAGCTCTGAAACATGGTGCGACAGAGAGAGAGGGATCGACAGGCAGCAAGGGCGTGAGAGAGGAGTGAGAGAATTTGCAAAAGAGAGAGAGGGAGATAATGGAAAAACAATAAAGGGAATAAATAAAGAGACCCTTCACCCTGAGGAGAATGTCCCTCTTAATATTCATTAACACTTTATGAAGGGAGGTCTCTCTCTTTCTCAATTTTTCTTTCTTTCTCTCTCTGAGCTCCTCTCTTTCTCTGAGTCTTTCCCTCTTTCTCTGTCTCGGTCTATCCCCATGCGTCTTTCTTTCAGAGATCTGCTTTCCCTGCCTCTCTCTCTCATTCTCTCTCACCGAACATCTCTTTCTGACATGGATACAGGGCTGAAATATGCAGCAGATGATGTAGGCCACTCTTAGGGGCTTTGTCAACCAGAAAGTTAGTCTTTGGACCTTTTTTCTCAGAGCAAAGCACGCCATCCCTTGATTTTCTCAATCACCAGAGTCTCTGATTCAAAAACAGTCAGTGTGCATCTGACTTCCATTTTGTGTCTGCCATTTCAGTTCACAGTCTGCCTGTTTTTAAAACCTTACCTCATCACCAAACTGCCACAGGAAAATGACAACATTGATCCACAGACTATACACGGTATATGCCTACATCTCTTATGTGTGCATTACTGCCAAGCTCATTATGTTTGGTAGGTCAGTTGTGTGTTAGCCCTCATATACGGGCTTGACCTTGCCATTGACACGTAAACTTTGCACACAAAAAAACACGACCTCGCTGTTGATAATTTAAGAGATATCATCTCAGCTAATTTTGTCAGTCAGTCTCCATAGCCACAATGCCATTTTGTGGCAAAGTTGACTTTTGTAAGTTGTAAGCTCTTTGTTTCTGATATCCTGATTTAATTCCGCATAGCAATGATTTTTCTGGCCTGTCTTATATGAGACATGACACAGTGCCTAAACGAAGCTAACGTCTCACCCAACAACCCCACAGCCAACTAACACATAATGAACAGAAACGTAGACACTGTCACCATGCAGGAGCGAGGAATCATTAAAGCCTGTTGCGGGGAAGATGACACTGTGAGGTGGTGGGAGGATGTGGAGAGATGGATGGAGAGAGAGAAAGGGGTGTGTTGGGTGAGTGAGGGAGGGCATAAGAAGTGAGAGCGGTGGGATGAGAGTGACGGGTAACAAATACAGAGGGATGGTGAGGGTGAGTGAGAGAAGGAGGTGTAAGAGGGAGCCAGGTAGCTCAGTTGGGATAGCTTGGCGCGTGCAATACCAGAGGTTCTGGGTTTGATTCCCATGGGGGACCAGGTCAGAAATGCACACACTTGCTATTGTAAGGTGTTCTGTTTAAAAGCGTCAGCTAAATGACTAACATGTGAGGGAGAAACGTATGGGTGTCTGAGAGGGATGGGTGAGGGAGATATGGAGAGAGGGGTAAGGAAAATAGAAGGGCATGGTAGGGGTGAGAGAGAGATGGAGATGGAGATGTATAGGTGAGAGAGATCTGACGTGTGGGGGTCAATGCTGTGCAAAAAATCTGTTGGTGCGATTAAAGACATTAGAGAGATAGATGCAAATGATCAGCATCTAAACATACATGTGATATGGAAACGAGGCAGTAACCAGGCGAAACAAAGTCCCCATCTCGCCTCCCCATCAACACACACCTGACAACGGCCATGGCCCGGCTGCCGTTATGTGGTCCACGTTCCATTCAACCTATGCTGGTTCTGTTTACGCGTCGCTTTAACCTCTTATGGCGGGTTCCCTTTTTTCTATTTTACTTTGAAAGAGACTTTACTTTTTCCTGTCTATGGAGAGAAGGACCTTGTCGTTGGAAAACAAAGAGGACATTTTAATTAGTTTGTTGAAAACTGAGATAATGAACTATGTAGAATGCATGGCCATGAGGCTAGGTATGTCTCCCAACTGACACCCTAGACCCTATTTAGGGCGCTTCTATGTAGGGCCCTGGGAAAAAGAATGCTGTGTATAGGGAATAGAGTGCTATTTGGACCCCAGACCTGTATGCGCTGCCGGGCAGGCTGAGATGTAATGTCTCTGTATGAAGAGAGATAGATGGATGGCAGGAAAGGACTGAGAGAGCGGTAGAGGAGTGGAGAGTTTATTGATGTTAAGCCCTTTGCAATAACCCTTTCTGTGAGTACATATCATGAGTCATGAGTACTAACAATAACCTCACGTTAAATAACTTACCCTGGCCATATCAGAGGTTCAGATGACTCCATGAACAGTGAAAGAGCGGTTTTGTGAAGTGAAATAGACATGTTTCCTGGCGGCTGCTGTGCTAAACAGCATCATGACTTTGGCCCGGGTTAGAGTCTCGTCTATAGGCCACAAACCACAACGATGAGCCTGAGAAGAGATTGGCCAGTGGCGCTGTTTGACCAACGACCACAAGTGGGCAGATTAATCTGAACCGTAAAACCACGGCGACTGGCACCTTCCCGCGTGGCGGCCGTGAACTCACACTCAGCTGACCAGTTGCTACAGCTGAACACAGAAAAAGAACATGAGAGAGGAGAGAGAAAGAAATGTGTAGAGAGAGAGCATGAAAGAGAGAGGTTGTACAAGTCCCATTTCCATATTAGTCAGTTCTCCAGACATTCGTACAGCAGTGAGTGCATGTGTTTTTATATTTGCATGTACTAGTTCACATGGGAGTTGAACCCACAACCCTGACATCGCAGAAGTTTAGAAGGAGAAGAGGACCCCCGAAGAATGAGTAGTAAGTGTTTGGGCTTAATGAATAGGTGAGAGACAATGTCAAGTGCCTATTAGCAACTCATAAGTCTGCTCTGAAAACAGGTTCATAGTTAGTCTTTCTGTAACTTATGGTTATGCAAGAAAAACCCTCACTGTGTCTGTGATGACAACCATAGCCATGTCATCACATGCCTCACTGTCCACCATTCAACCAGAAATGTTTCACCTTATTTTATCTTCATTATTGTTTTTTGCTCACTTTCAAGGAGACGTGTCCGTTTCCTGTTTACAGACATAGAGAAAAAGAGAAAGGAAGAAGGAGAATGTCAGCAGCCTTTCAAGCCTATATAGAGGACTCTCACTGTTGTGCTAATAGAGGTCCTTGGACGATATATTTCACGGATCACCAGTGATAGATAACCAGAGGTATGGAAACATCTCATCTCAGCCCAGACACATTTCCTGTTCATGAAGGGGTGTGACCTTTAAAAGCACCGGTCCTTTTCTGTTTATTAGTAACACACAACACCTTATCAGTCACTGGCTCATTTGTGGTCTGGGGCCTTTTGAAGGGGGAATGCATGTCTTCTACTGAAACTTCAGTCTAAACTTTAACTGACATTCGGAAACTTGTTCCCTGCCTCCCTCTCTTGATCATCACATTTCATGTTTACCTCCGATGGCCCCAAGTCATGAAGACTGGCTCGCTGATGCACCCCTCCCCCGGGCCACCTCTCCCTTCCCCCCACAACCATCTTCACACCTGCTTATACCACAATGAGGACGTTAGCTAACAGCATGACTGATATCCATCGAGCTGAGTTGCAATCTCAATGTGACCACACGCAGAAGAGCAGATAAACGGAGAAACGGAGGGGAGGACGGAGGTGAGGTGAAGGGGGTTAGGGAGGGAGAAAGAGGTCGGTGAACGTGAAAGAGGGAGCGAGGGATGAAAAGGGGTGGGAGGAGAGCGAGCGGGAGGGCGGGGGGGAGAGGGTGGGGGAGGGAAAGAGGGATAAAAGAGAGAGAAGGAAGGAATACAGCGAGGAAGAGCGTCAGGAGGGTGGAGAAAGAGAGGAGGAGGGGCAGTGGAAAAGCATGTTATGCAACAAGGTCAGAAGTTGAGCTGAGCGGTGCAGCCGTCTGTTAGCCAGAACTTTCTAGCAGGCAGCAGCCATTAAATAATTCACTGATACAGGCCCTGGCTTTCTGTTCTGATGGGGGCAACAGAGACTCATCCCAGCCCACACACACGTTCGGTCCTGTCTGTGTGCGTTTGTGTGCGTTTGTGTGTTTTTGCTTTCGTCCCTTTCACTTTTCCTCGGACCAGCTAGAGGCACAGAAGAAGACAAAGGCTGCCTCACCCGATCCGATCAAAGACGAACTTTAAGCTGGAGTTCCTTTCCTCTCCCCCCACACCCCGTTGAACTGAAAAAAACCCACAATTGGCTGTGACTTATTCATGCCTCCCAAATGAGGATGTGGAATGTCTTATTTTTTTGAAGTCAGAGAGAAAGAGATGCCAGTGTCAAATTGAGTCAAATATGACCACCAGCCCTACAGGCATGTAATGGAAGTTGCAACAAGTCCCTGTTCCAAAGTGCCCCAGTCTAAAATATGCACAGGTGTAGCTTAAGGACACATTCTCAGTCAGAATGACACGATATATTCTTTATAGAGGCGATTTTATTTTTTAAGCATCAGACACCAATCAATAGAAGATAGTAAAAATGAAGGATATTCTTTGTACAGCTGGAGGGTACTCTTAAGGATCTTCAGTATGCTCTCTTTCACTGAGACCGTTGGGAGCTTCTTCTATCTGGCATATGTCAGCAGTACCGTACATGCTTGCACTTACTCTGATGTTTTCATACATTTTCTATAATTTGCTAAATGAAAGGATGAACAAAGGGAATATAATGAACCCGAAACGTGCAAAGGGACACACCAGAAAATAAAGAGCCTTCACAGACTACATTTAGGAACATTTAAAAAAGCAAAAGAGTCTTTTAGGATCTTTTAGGTGGTTAACGGTTAAGTTGAAACTGCGGGAAAACCCCTTTAAGTTCTAAAGAGTCACTTCTTGATGGTTCTTCAAATAACCTTTAGAAGTCATGTTTTTTCATTTTAGAACTTAGAAGGGCTTCCTTGAGTTTTCTTTGTTATATTGATATTAAGATTAAAACACCATAAGGAAATCAACAGTAAAAAATGTTGTTCCCTTATAACATTCGAGCTCGCCTGTACATTCCTTGGCTTGTGTAAAAATCTCAGGAGAATCTGCTGACCAAGTAATCCTTGGACAGCACTGTCATTCAGCTTCCCACTGAATCAGAGTGGATAGTGAAGGGTCGCGACCCCTGCCGAGAAGGCATACAGAACGGCTGTTTGCTTAAGCCTTCAGTGTATTCAATGCGGACATCTATACATTTAAATATTTACGGCGTGGGCAACTCATGCTCTAATTGGCAGGACAAACGTGTGCGTGGTTCTACTATACGCCGCTGTGGGGGGTTTGGTTTTAATGTGGCATTGTCTTGAGACTTCCACAGTCATGAAAGTTTCATTCATTTATATTTGAAAGGAAAGTGTTTGTCTTCCATAATTCAGGCCAAAGCCCAGCGATGGAGGGATGAGAGGCAGAGAGGAATGGTTACAGAGAGAAGAGAATGCTCCATTTACAAATCTCTATCATTTATAGATCCCAACGCTCCAGAGCCAGGTCCTGTTCCTCACATTGCTCTCTCTCCTCGCTCTTCCTCTCTTTTGTTTTCCTCTCTCCCTCTATCCTGAGGTTCACTCTGGGTCTCTCGGCGTAGCGTTTAAACCTCTGATAACCTTCCGCGACATGATCCTTTTCCGATTGCACGCGTGGCCTGGGAACGGGTGAGGTGCTGGTGTAGATGGAGCGGAGAACCTGAAAGCACCTTTTAACACACCACCTTCTTGAGCGGTGGAGCCAAGCTTGAGCATACCCAGCTTTTAGGAGAGGTGTGACAATACCGTAAAATGGATAGGGTAACACTGTACTCTACAGGGGGCTCATGTATGTAACCCATTGAACCGAAAAGTCTGGCGTTTTGGGTTCTGTAGCCCTGGAACTTTTAGTGGATAAAGACGACACAATTTCAGTATAGTGTAAAGCGTGTATTGTGATGCTGTCAAAACATTTACAAAACGCTCGGACCATAACAGCTTTTCTGACTTCATAAGCAGCGTCTCCCTGAGCGCACTGTTTCAGTAGTGTGTGTGTGTGTTCATGTGTGTTTGTTTGTCACTGTGTGTGTGTGTGTGTGTGAATGTGTGTGTTTGTGTGTGTGTGTGAATGTGTGTGTTTGTGTGTGTGTGTATGTAATATTCTGGGTCAAGTCTGCACACCACTGTTACTAAACTCCTAAAGGTCAGGCTGTGTGTACGTGTGTGTGTGTGTTTGAGTGTGTGTGTGTGTGTGTGCTCACCATGGCTGATAGAACAAAAGCCTGCACTTTGTTGTACAAGACTGCCCTTATACCCTGTGGGGGGGGGGGGGGGGGGG
>JACXGJ010002903.1:0-59460 GCA_016801105.1 Esox niger
TGTAGTCTTACTGGTGTATAAATGAAGTCTTACTGGTGTGTTAATATAGTCCTACCAGTGTGTTAATGTTGTCCTCCCGGTGTGTTAATGTAGTCCTACCGGTGTGTTAATGAAGTCCTACTGGTGTGTAAATGTAGTCTTACTGGTGTGTTAATGTAGTCCTACCGGTGTGTTAATGTAGTCCTACTGGTGTGTAAAGATAGTCCTATTGCTATGTTAATGTATATAAATTGCCCTAAATTGTCTTCTTTGGTAAAAATGTGCAAATAAGGCCCTGAAAGATTTATTCACTTGTGGTTGTTTATCAGCATGATCTTACACTCAAAATAAGAGAGAATTGAAACTTTTTTGGAGGTTAAACCGTCTTAAGAAATTAACAGATATTTTGAAACATGTCAAGGTTAATGGGACCACTGAAATTAATACTTTTTGCACCCCTTGCCAAATGTACAATACATATTTTTTGTAGTCTTTAATGTGGCAGTATAACACATCAAGGGATCTGAGATCGTTCTTTTATGCAGAATTTTCCAGAGTCCTTAGTCCTCACTTATTGACCTTCCTCTTCAGCTCACCCCACAGGTTTTCAATGAGGTTTAGGTCAGGGGACTGGGAGGGCCATTGCCCAAGCTTGATATGATGGTGAGTGTGCAACTTTTGTGTGAATATGGAGGAATGCTATGAAGGCTTGGCCTGTCGGAAGATCAAATGATGACAGATATTGCTATACAATCTCTGGGTACTGATGGTGCCACGTAGATTAATAAGGTTCCCAGAGCCTTTGGAATTCGAAAAGCCGGACAACATCTTGTATATTACCATCATACATTACAGTGGGGAGTTTTTTAGTTTTTTACGCCAACCACACCTCTGGTGGTTGTTGCCAAAGAGAAAGATTTTTGTCTCATCTGACGATATAACGCGGATTCGAACAAAGTCCCAATAAGGTTTGGCAGATCTTTAGGTTTGGCAGATAAGAGTACAAGCTTTCTTCTGGTAAGCCATCCAAATAGATTATTAATACGAGGACAGCATCTGATTGTAGTTTTGGAGACTTTGACACCTGGAATCAAATCAATTCTGCAGTTCTCCAACTTTAAACCTGGAAGAATTGTTAACCTTACAAACATCCTCCTCATTGTATGTGGGCGCTAATTACACTTTGGCCCTAATCCAGAGAGGTTCATTACAGCCTCAGTAGATACACATTGCTGTAATAGTGGAGGTATTTTGGGGATCCAGCCATTGCCTAATAATCCAGACATTGACGAATTATTGAATCATACACAGGTTTTGAAAAAAATATTCTGTTTTTTCTTTGAACAGATTCTCTCATACTTTAGCTGTAAAATCAATCTGAAAAATAACAATGACAACTATGCCAACACACACATACACACACACACGTACACATACGCACACAGATACATACACACACAGACACAGGGTAACATAAGGGTTCTTTGGCTGTTACTGGGAACCCTATTTTGGTTCCAGCAAGAAATGTTTGGGGTTCCCAAACATTTTGGGATACAATCAAAAGGTTCAACCAGGAACCAAAAAACGGTTCTACCTGGAATCTAAAAAGGTGCCCCAGGGCCACAGAGACCGCAAAGAACCTCTTTAGATTGCTGTTCCTTCAATAATTGTTTTTGTTGATATACATAAATATATGTATATACACCTATAATTTCATAAATGCATACTGTATATACATGCATATTATATATATTCAAGTTTTAACAAACATGTAGACATTTTTGTTATTTTCTAGTCATGAATGTAGTTATTCTTGCCAAAAATAATCTTTATTTCTTTCAGTGCTTATTATCCATTATCGTGCTCATCTTTGGTTCCTCTTTGCCCACTAACCCCAAGGGACGACTGGAGGGCTGAGGGGCGTGAGTAGAGAGAGGGAGGTGTGTGAGAGGGAGGGGGCGGTGTTAGACAATACCATTCCTCAAATATATTCCATCCCTCCGTTTCTCAAGTGAGCCTTTATTAGTTGGGATCGCTTGGATCTTATCTCGCATAAGCCGCGTGCTGGACACGATAAGGTTCGGAAAACAGAAGTGGAAAGGAAGGGATTACCTTTTGGCTTTCGATGCACTGACTCCTCGCACACCGTGCACGAGGGCCTTTCTTATCGCCGTCATTTCCATCAAGAACGGACAAATATCAGCACTTTCAGCACGATCTTATCGACAAAACAATCTATTGTTTCCCAGCTGGGGGTCACAAGTCACGAGATTTGTATCTTCTGAAAGATATTACAGAACCATTGACTATAGTTTAATCTACCCAACAAACTGAGATTTTATTTAAACGGTCCAGAGATTAACAACAATTTTAGGTTATTACATGTGCCTGTTTGATTACACTGCTTAAAGTCTCAAAAAGTAAACAGTAATTAATTTTTTTGTAAGGCTGTCAACAGTAGCCGGACATTTCTGTAATGATTTGGACTAAAGAAGATGTTTTGTGAAAGAAACCAAAGGGAATCACTGAGTTAATTTTGGAGTTGGAGTTTACTTCAAGAGATACCAAGACTCTAAAAACCGCTGTCTTTGCAACTGCTTGTCAAGGTAAGTGTCCAATGACGATTAGGCCTAAAAATATCCAATCATAATTTTTTGTCATGATTTGATACAATTTCAGTTTTTGTAGTTGTTTTGATTGACATTTTTACTGTAAAGTATACAACTCGTATTTTTCCAAAGCATTGTTGATACAACATTTTGTGTGACCGAATTCATGTCAACAGATGCCAACAATTTTAGCCTTCTTTCATTGTTGTTCCATGCTGTCAAGTCATGCTGCTCGAGTCAAGCAGATGTGTTCATTTCGCTGTGACAGATGGACGACTTTGAATAGCCTATGGAATATGCTAATTTGAAATAGCATGGTTTCTCTCAATATTTGCAATAATTAGATTTTTTATTCTCAAAAAATCCTGTTTGCTGCAAAACACATGTCAGGGTATACAAACAAATATAACTGAACGGTGAAAAGAAAATGCACTGAATTTAATATTTAAAGCTTATAAAAAATCTATGTATGATAAATGATTCATTGGAAAATATTTAAGTACAAAAAGCTATTACAATTTACAGTATTCTCATTCTGTCTGTTGCTCAGGCAATTTTGATCAAGACTATTACATTTCAGAAGTCTTTTGCACACCATGTAAAATGATTTATCAGGTGATTATTTTTCATATATCCCTGCCATAACAAGAAAGATGTTAAAACGATGCAAGTTTATTTCCAATCATAACATTTAACCCCAAAGATAAGAAAAACGGTATTGTGTTATGAATAATATACTAAATCCTAATATATCTCTCTCTCCAGCCCTTTCTGGATAAGAACTGAACAATAAATACAAAGACTGAAAATGATGCTGAGTCCAGACCAAGCTGATTCCGACTTAGGATGGGGACAATCCGATGCAGAGTCGGTGCTCAACGACCTCAAGGTCGGCTGTCTATCCGACGAACCGATGGAGGGGGAGGGAAAGACGAGGTCGCTGGCCCCACCGGCCCTTAGTCGAGAGGAGAAGAGAAGGAGGAGACGCGCAACCGCCAAGTATCGCTCGGCCCATGCCACGCGCGAGAGAATCCGTGTTGAAGCTTTCAATGTAGCCTTCGCTGAACTGAGAAAGTTGTTGCCAACCCTTCCTCCTGACAAGAAACTATCCAAGATCGAGATTCTCAGACTTGCTATATGCTATATCTCCTATCTCAATCACGTTTTGGATGTCTAGTTAGGTAAAAACGGTTTCCAAATGGGAGAATTGGACAAGGAGAATGGAGGGGCCAGAAAGAAATATTGGTGATGTCACTGGTGAAATCAACGATAAACGAAAGTTGCCAGAAACTAAAACAAACAGGAGAAGGGAGAAACGGAGGCTGACATTAATTGATAATATTCCCGAGGCATTGACAGCCTCAATCTAAACCATGGTCACTCACTGACCAGACAATGCAATAAGCGCTTTGTTGTAAAAGTCGTTTGAGTGATAAGATGCAATAATTTGGTATGGGGCTTAGTCAAAAGATAATAAATCATAAAATGTACTTCTCCCCTTTTCCTTAGATGAAATCAACACTTTCTTTGAAGGCAAATAAATACATAAAGGGCAAATACAGCCCAGAGCCTAATCCATGCTTATAAAGAAAATGCCCGTTTGGTAGCCTGTTGCGTTTTGGTAAAACTGGTAAACCCGATTAAGAAAGGATGTGAACGAAATGATAGCTGCTTTATAGACATAGCATAGTTGATGTTTCCATGAAGGAAAAAAGTTCAAATGCATAAGTGCCACTTATTACACATGAAATTGTGACCTTAATCATTCTAATTTATGTCTATGGAATTGTTTATTTAAATGTGTTAATATTGAAGGGTATCTAATTTATTTATGTTTATTATAGACTAACTAACGTCGTTTATATAAGTGTCTATTGTTTGTATTATTGTATGCATACTTATCTATTTTAGGCTGTGATGTTGAATTTCGATGTTGTTGCTCTTCAAATGGCACTTTCTGTTTCTTATCATAAGTTATTTTAGAAATTGAATTAGTATGTTAAATGTTATATACTTTTCGTTATGTCATGTCTATTGTCTATCAATGGCAACAATAAGCACTTGATAATTTTGGGTTGAGTAAGCGTCAACCTTCGTTTAGTTCCCATATGTCTATAAGGGGAAGTTAATGAAACTTAACATACACAGAAAAAAATGAATTTCCCTACAAACGAAAGAAATCGGAATTTTAATTAGACTATATGAAAAGCAAATTTTTCTAAAGAAAATCTAACGGAATGACATCGTTTGTAGTAGTATCACTTTACAATTCTGAGGCAAACCTCTTTTGCTATGACCAAAAATCATGTCAAAATAGTCTGATTTCTATTAAATGTTTTTATTTCCTTAAATGCTATTAGAGGTGTTTATTTATGTAGACTTGTCTCTGCTTTGTATCAAACAAACAAAAACACAATAAGTAATTTTATAGCTAAGAAAAACATCTATCCAAAGATTTTTTGTCTCTTCAGGGTTGTGTACTTGTTGCTTTATGCAGATATTTTGTAGTAGAGTTGTTATTGTGACAGCTGGTTTCTAATGAACGCATTTTTCATATTTTCCGGTGGTGTTTTTTTTATTAAAAAAGGAAAGAAATACACGTTATTGTGATTAGTCTCTTTTACTTAAATGTTATTGAAAATATAAAAATAGACTATATGATCCTACTGAATATTTTCTAATACAGTAACAACGTTAAGATAGGAGGCCTAGTCTGCCTTTCAAATTTGGGTTAAAAATGATTGCGTAATGATTGGAGAAATACGAAAGAAATCGACAGTGCAATAGCGCTTTACAAAAATAATGTACATTTTAAACAGCGGCGGTCGTACACGAGTAAAAGCGCCACCTTGGGCTATACACTTCCGAAATGCTCTTTATTGACCGGCCTCAATGGCCTTTCACCCCCCCCCCCCGCCCTTATTGGATGTACAGTGTGAATGATTACATGACGTCAGTGTTAGCTATAACCTATATCCCGTTGTTTTCAAACTGCTTACACACATCTACAGACACACAAACACACACATACAAGCATACATACACACGTACAAACACAGACACACACTGGATATATGCACTGGTCAAGCAAGCTAAGAGAGTACAGGCTATGTGTGATTTTTTCCTGTGCATGTGTTCTGTGCTCCTCGCTATATAGCTCCTGGCTGAAAGGCGCTCTCCCCAGAGAGGGGGCAGGTGTTACTCCAGACGAGCCAAGACAACCAAATTACTGGCCGTCTGGCACCTCCCGTGGGAAACAGAGAGGGAGCGGGGATGGAGGAGAGATGGAAATTTATGAGCGAGCAAGCACAGCCATGTCATATTGCCAAATGGTATGAGGAAAGATCCAAATCTTTGTATTTATTTGTGATGTATTGCCTCGTTCGCTTATGCTCGTGGAGTAATAATATAGGCCAAGTCATGTAGGCCTGGCTAAAGCTAGCGCTATATAATCCTTTGAGCAGGACCAAAGTTTCTCTTTGTGCTTAAATTGACTTAGAAACAAACGAGCAGATAAGATACTCAAAAGTTATCAAATAAAGATCTGTTATAGGAACATTATATATATATATATATATATATATATATATATATATATATATATATATATATATATATATATATATATATATATATATATATATATATATATATATATATATATATATATATATATATATATATATATATATATATATATATATATATATACGCATATATGTGTGTGTGTGAACAAACCCTCAAATAACCCCAAATATTTGAATAAACAATGGTTGGTCTTACAGGGCGTAGACATCCACAAACCCGATAGCCACATTAAATATACCTCTTTTCAGTATTAATTCAAATGACCTGTGGACCTCGTCTGATTGCCTAATAAATGCTGGTACAGGTTGAGAGCTGTTCATTATGCCTCCACACCATCTGGAATTCCATTCGTCAATAACTTTGATTGCTGAAATGTCCGCTCACTTTTCCCATTTATTGCACCTTTCCCAGCTCCAATGCGTTTTAGGTGTATTGTAGCAGCATTTGTGGTCTCTCATATGTGGTAATACTTCTGGTTACCTGTGACCATGTGACCAGTAACCCTTAAACCCCAACAGAGAATGCCCAAAGTGTGACTAACAGTGAAAAACCAAGCTCTTTAAAGGTGGTAGACAAGAAACTATGAATAAACCGCTAGGAAAGGCCTTTATGACTATATCTATAGCCATGCTCCTCTGTGACCTACCTAGGCTCATTCTTAGATGCTTGATGACAGTCATCACCTTGGTTTAGAGTCAGACGTGTGTGCTGATTATCTCTGAACTCTCTCTTAGGCCATCTATTGTATGCAACCAAAAGGGAAGTCAAAACGAAGATCTCAATTGCATACTGTTGGCATCCTATGTCCTTCTACCAGGTCAAAACCCATTAGATAAGAAAGTGGTCCCCTCAAATGGGTTTTGAAAAGGAGGTGACGAGGAAGCAGAGAAGGCTAGGCGTGAACGACAAAATCTCCGAAAAGCACCATCACATACACAACCGGAGCCCACATTGCACAGTGACAAAAAGATCTTGGAGACACAAATCAAACAGCCTGCCTCTTTCTCCTTCTCCTCCATCTTCTTCCACCCTATTATTTCTGTGCTCTAGTTAGTGAAAGTAATTTACCAGTGACAGCATCCAGAACATCGTTCTATTGTTACTTTGCCAAGGCAATTTACCTACATTCTACATGACAATCAGCCTTAAAAACAACCTTACTTGGAAATACTAATTCCACTGCTGGCAAGCTGTTAAGCATTTAGATTAATGAATCCTGTTGCTGTGAGGTTCTTCAAGAACATTAACGTTCCTGTAATATGATGTGTACCTTCACACGCTGTGTTATGTTTTGCTTTGCCACATACAGCGGACACACTTCAGTTCACTTGCAATACGGGTTTTAGGTTCCCTGCCATAATTTTCCACCATACATGTATTTCA
The DNA here is from genome assembly GCA_016801105.1 of Esox niger. Classification (NCBI taxonomy): domain Eukaryota; kingdom Metazoa; phylum Chordata; class Actinopteri; order Esociformes; family Esocidae; genus Esox; species Esox niger. The sequence continues at coordinate 7,560 of JACXGJ010002903.1, forward strand.
AAGAGTGAATGGATTCTCTTCTCCCTGGATAGTATACCAAGCAGCCTTATTCTGGCCAACCTGAGCCTCGGACTTCTGTTCAAGTTTATTAAGTAGACAGTCCATCTGTACTTGCCATAAACCGTGAGACCGTTTGTGTGTTCCAGTCACCATCGTAAAAGGTTCTGTTGCAGCGCCATCAGTCCTCTTCAATTTATTCTTTACAAACTCAGGAGAGGGATGAAACCGGCTGACGGCCACAGCCCAAACTGCTGTGGGCAGTGAACAGATTGTGTGACCGGTGCATACAGTACGTGTTTGTGTGTGAGAAACAGCCATATTGCCTAGCCCCTTTAACTGTGGATTATGTAATGGCTGAGGACTACAAGTGACCATATGTCAGGAAGCAGGCGGGCAGCCTGGGATTACTGTGGCCATTATCAACATTTGGCCATTCTCATGTTCTCCACTTTATCATTCAGGTAGACTCCTTTAAAGCCCGGCGAAGACAAGACACACGTTCGTTTAATTCCAAGGGGCTTGATAGCTTTGTGTGAATTTGCTAGGGACAAAAATATGGCAACAAACAGCCATATGTTCGCTGAGTGCAGAACAGAGGAACAGCATTTGGGGGTTTTCGACGACTTTGTTTTTTTTCTTTTGACCCTTTTCCTTTTTTTTGTCTCCACTCTGGGTATTATGACAATGTTCAAGACACTCCCCCACCCCAGTCCTCTCCTGCATCCTCCTCTCTTTCCCTCCTCTCATCCTCCCCATCTCCTCGATCTGAGGTGTGTGTCGTGAAGTGTGTGCCCGGGTCGGGGAAGCAGCGAGCAGCCCACAGCAGTACAAAGGCAGGTCCATGTGTTGAAATGCGGCCCCTGGGATGGGACGCATTATCCCTGTCTACTTCACCAGCAGGGTCCCAGGGCTCGGGCTGGCTCGTGGCCCTTTGTCTCTCAAACAGATGGAAATGGGCAGAGGAGAAGAGGAGAGGAGGTGGAGAGGAGGTGGGGAGACACGGGAGGAGAAGAATGGAAACGGGGAGGGAAAAAAGTGAGTCAGTCTGTTCTCATTAAGTGCGGGTATTGAAGACGACGTGGCCCCTCACAATGTGTCAGCAGCCCTGGACGGTGTCTCTCTCATTCAGACCCAGGCTCTTGCCATCTGTACAGTGGGCACGTCATAAGGTGTGTGCGCTTTTATTAGCCGAGACTACGACGTTCCAATCTGGCAAAGTTATATGCCATATTCATGAGATTTCTATTTGTTTATTATCTCTTTCTTAATCCAATTGGCTTTTTCTCGGATGTCACTGCCTTTAAAGGGTGTACATATGATTTTTATTTTTATTTTTGAACGGTTAATGTCCCGATTGATGCATACGAGGAAACTAAAACAGATATTGTGAGAGGTGTCATCTTAACAGAAGATAAAGTATTGGGAGAAGCATTGATGTCTCATTTTTCTCATCTTGCTCCTGTCCCACACATATTCTCAGACTAATAAAAAATAAACACAACAATGTTTCACAGTTGGATGGTTTAGCAGGCAAACTGGAATCAAAATAAGCAAATACAGACACACGGAATAAAACTGCAGTGAAAATATCTCATTTAGGTCAAATGTTTGGAAAAAGCCAAGCCAGGCCTAATAACATTCTTGTTGATATGTGTGTGTGTGTGTGTGTGTGTGTGTGTGTGTGTATATGTGTGTCTGGTCTCATAAGCTGTATCTCTTTTCACTTCGTCTTCATTTTACATGCTTTAATTTTTCTTTTTTCTTTTTACCAAAATCCCTAAACTCATAAACTGGATGTCTTCAGGGAGGCATCCATCCATCCATCTTCCGGACACTAAATTTAATGATCTCAGGGGCCCACCTTGCATGCTCAATAGAGACCATCTGCACACAGATCTGAGTGGGTGCTGCAACTCAAGCCGTGCGCGTGCCTTAAATGTGAGCACGTGTCTCACACATCAATGGAACCGTGTAAACAGATTTACCGCTTTCGCTCAAAAATGATTGATTAGGAATGGGAGGGGCCTCCTTTGTCAATGTGTGCTGTTTTATTTTTCCAATTAAAGTCTTGTTGACAAAATCTAAAAAAAAGTTGTTTGTAAAATTGCACCAACTTACAATGATAACAAACTACCATTATGTAGTTTGTTCAGGGTGCTGTTTGCTACTGTTTGGAATATGATCAGTATTTATTTAAAATAAAACATGACTAACATATTACAAAGAATGTTTAAATGCATTAATTACATGTTTGTTATTCTCTATGTTGTTTGCAAATAGGTAAATATATATATATATATATATTTGATATGATACTTTATATAAATTATTTATTATCCCAATAGATAAAAAAATGCAAAGTATGGTGGTATCTCATACAATGCACACTGGTACTTCAGAAGTAACAGATGCCCTTTCTGAAAATGTACTGCTCTCATATCACCAGTGCGGGGCGCACTAACCTAAAAATAAGAGTAAAATCCAATGCTCAACTCAAATTGTCTTTTATTTCTATTTTATACAATTAGCAGGAACCGTTATTGACCTTGAGTAATATTCGAAGGCTGAGTGCGTTTTAGAAGCGTGTTGGCTGTCATATATATTTGTTTTCAATTTATGTTTTGGTCTACATGCAAAAAGTTAACTCTGGTCATCACCTTTGTGCTCATTATATATGCTTTTGGCAACCTGACTGTTAATATAGTACTATCACATTGTTTTAATTAATTACGAAATACTAGAGTAATGTGGTTCTTCAACCCTTTTTCAGCCTCTTTCCCCAGGGAGGGGAGTATAGAAGGATCAAGGGGTGATGTCCCGGTTATGACCTCTACGGTGGGGCTTGGGGTGATGTCCCGGTTATGACCTCTACGGTGGGGCTTGGGGTGATGTCCCGGTTATGACCTCTACGGTGGGGCTTGGGGTGGTGAAGATGAAGTGTAGGGAGAGCAGCTGGGGTGGGAGTTATGGGGAGATGAATGGCTGGAGGCCAAAATACATATTCCTGCTCAGCAGTTAAATTGTGAAAATGTATATTTCATATTTGAATTATATCTGTATTATGCATGAATTATTATTTAGACTAAACACTTTTTTGAACAGTCGCTCTTTTTCTTTATGGGAGGATGAGAGGACAAAGAATTTTTAATAATCCATTGTTCTTTGAGACCTCAAGCCAATAATATGCTGAAGGTATTTTGGATATTGACAAGGCACTGTTCCTGGGTACTCTGACCCGATATAATAGGAGAACAGTTTTTATTTATTTACATTCTCTTTTGCCCACTGTAAAATTCCTGATTGCTGACTCCAGGGCTTTACTGATCTCACTGTTGTTTCTTACTGAGTGGATAACCCAGCCATATCTCTCCATGGTCTAATAGCCTGCACTGATAGTGCATGATAGTTATCACTGCTTTGCTTATGTTGCAATTAGATAAACCATTATGGTTTTTAAACGAGAGGATGCCAACACAAGATAACTTCTTATATTCTAGGTCAGAAGGTAAGACTAACAATACGTTCACAGGCTACATGTATATTATGCAAATGTACTATCTAATTATAACCCGGTGCACCTATAATGAGCAATTCACAGAAAACATCTTCACGAGGAGGTGCAGGAGGGGATAAAGTTATGTTGTTTTGCATGGTTTACATGGCACCGCCCTGATAGGACTTGATAGGAAGGCAGGTATTTTATCATTTTTGGGGTGGCTATTGCTGCATCCTCTGCTTTTGGGGTGGCTATTGCTGCATCCTCTGCTCTCTCCTAGCTGGCCACATTTAGAAAAAGGTCAAAAACGTAGCAGAGCCAGCTATTAAGGAGATTGGAGGTGTATGGTAATGTGGTTGAAAAGAGACTGTCTGATTCGGCTTCATATACTGCTTAAAGCAAGCAAATATGTTGACAATGCTTTATCTACAACATTCTTAAAATGATAGCAAGCAATAAAGTTTGTTTATATAGCACAATTCATACATAGAAGCAATTCAATGTGCTATTGAGTGAAAATAGATATAATGCAATAGAATCAAAACAGTCAGATCCATCATCAAATGGTCATCAAGTAACAGGTAATTGTTAAACTGCACGATAACACAATAAGTAGTCTAGCGTGCTGTTTCTTAAAATGTTAATTAGCCCATTTTCTACACCCGAACACTAGCTCATTCAAAGAGGGTGTGGCGGATTTCGTAACTAGAGCAGTAGGTTACACCAGTATCATTGATGAAAATAATTTTGCGGAGGGAAGAACCCACTTTCACACGCCTCCTGATGAACTGATATCTCGTCGACAAATCGATCACTCCACGGTTTCCGGGACACCGCGAAGAGAGATATTTAGGAGGGACTTCTAGCGAATGAGAAAATCCCATAGTCAGTCAGGCTGAATACTGCCCCCTGTAAAATTCCTTGTGACCAGGGTGATTCCAACGGCCTGAACCCGGGCTGGTCCCTGACGGTGTGTTCGAGGGTAGAAGTGTTATTACATTTATATCTTTGGATGCAACCTGCTTTTGGAATGGTTGACCTGCAGTGAGGTGAGTAGAGAGAGTCAGGAAAATCAGTATCTCGCGTTGTCGATGTCGTTAGATTTTTTCCCGAATGCGAATAAACCCTATGTAAATTGAGAGTTTAGCTGTTCTGTTTGTGTAAGCTACGCTCCTATTTATTTTTATTCGAGGGTAACGCAGGTGTTTTTATTTACAGGTAAGCTACGTTTTTATAACAAACCAGTAGGTTACAATCCACAGGCCACCCTTTGTTTTATAAGAGCAGTATGCTAGGATACATGTGGATAATGAATGTGATTTTGATTGCCTTCGTTTCCTTAACCCTAAGACTGCAGTCGGTCAACATAGGGTGGAAAGTTAACCCGTCTAAAGACGGAGCTCGTAGGTTTTTCTAGCGTAGCAAATATGACAGTAACCGGTTGTTTGTCAGTTCGATTGCTTTAGTAATGAATCAAAAGTGTCAAACACGTTTTTCAGACTTTCAATCACCGTTAAACGAATTCGTTTGTAGTTAACTCTTGTTACCTTGTTACAAGCAGCGACACATTTTCAGGTCCAGAAACAATGTTGCGCTGAGGTTTATGTCTATCATTCACGCGCGTGTCGACAGTTTCATATTTGTATTCTTAGTTTAACAGTTGCCTGGTGTTGTTTGTAAATGTTAAAGTTGTCGAACCAACTAGCTGGGCAACGCTCAGGAGGCCTGATAGAGACCTGGGAGTTTCCTATGGAAGACCGCCATCTGGGTTACAGGTAGTGCTGGGACGAGAAACGTATAGGCTATAGTGAGTCCGGCTGCTTTTGGATGAAACTGTCGGTCCTTTCCGAAAACGATCACTTTGTGTAGGTACAGTACTGAATGAGGTAGTGAAAACAACCAAGTGAAATTCACAGTGAAAACATCCCTTTCGTTAAGTAATTAGTTATACAAAGCACTGTATGCCACACAGGTGTGGATTTAAATTCACATAATTTCAAGTGTCATGTGTGAATGCTTGGCTGGGCCATTGCCCAGTATGTTGGCTACCATGGCTAGAATTCATCTGTGACTATAAGAGTAGGGTAATTTCTGGGCTCACGTTTGGCAAGTGCTTAAGTGACAAAGAATGCTCTACTGGCTTATGTTTGACTTCTCGGTCATCGAATCTTAACTCATTTATGGGCAATCTGGAGCATCGTTTATAAGTGTTTGCCTATCATCTACAAAACACTGAGTGTTTCATTGAATGCTATCTTTGAAGAATGTTCTTGAATCCCTCCAATAGAATTTCAGGCTTTCTATGGTCAAGTTGCATTGAAGCAGAACTGTCTGCCAGTGTTGATATGTTACGGTTTATTCTGGCTGAGCTCCAGTACTCTCTGTTGCTGTGTAGACTGTAGAAAAGGAGTTGCTGTGTAACGTTAAATGTTCCCTGGACTGACAGTGATGTGTACTTTTTATTGTTTCCGGTCTATTTTAAGAATTTCATACCACTGGTTTTGGGTGTCAGTTGGATAAAAATTACATAATTTGTTTGAGATCATGTTAGTTTCAGATTTGGTCTCATCTGAACTTGCCACAGACCTGGATGTCTGCTGTTGATCTATAATTTACATTAAAGAAGGTAGCTTACAGTATCATACCATATTTAACTGCACACTGTATGTATCCATGAGGTCCAACATTGTATTGATCTCATGCACATAACAACAGACATTTTCACAGGTAGCAAAATGCGTGTCCCATCCTACACAATGAAATATGTTAAAGGAAATAATTCCAATTCAAAAGAGAACATCCACAACTACAAATAAAGTAGAAAACATACCAACAATTACATTAGCAGCAAAGAAATTAATGGAAATTGACCATTGTAAAAGATTCATACATAGTGAAAGATTCTGCTCTTGTATGTTTTTGTGTACCTACTAGTTAAATGGATGACAAATGCAACAGGTCCCTGACACCAGTTAGTGATAAGATGACTCCCCCCCCCCCCTCCCCACAAGCCTCGCTGCATGGGGGTGTCACGCTCCACCCCGGGACATTGGTTAAGGTCCACTGAGTCAGACTGGTTGATTGGGTCTCGATCTGAGGCTGGACCGGGCCATATTGACGACAGGGTTAAGTCTCCACAATGCTCCACATACGCTAATCAGTCAAGAGGAGTAATAACATGTAGGACTGATGGCACCCCAAACCAAGGCTAGGAAAATGAAACGCTCCCCCTAGAGAGCCGAGAGTGACCCCGAAGGCACCAGAAAAATTATCACCTGCAGAAAAGTGAGAAGCCAGGTGTGAGAGAATATGCAAATATTACAGCAACTTAAAAATGTCTAAATTACAGCAGGATGCATTGGTAAAAAAACTAAAGTTCACTTGTTGAACCGTATGTGTAATGAAATTGCATGTTTATTAACGGGTTACGAACCCCGGGAACTGTTTCCTGTGTATGGTCAATTCAAGGCCTGATTGTTAACAGTAAAACCTCCCTCTTGATTTGGCCCAACCCATTTGTATTGCATTTTCTACTTCAAATGTCAAATGTTTTATCTAGTTGTTTTTGCACTGCACTAACCCGGGGCATGCCAGGGCAGTTCATTAAAGTTGTTAATTGTAATAAAATGATATTGTTTCAGTTACCCACTGAATGATTGGTCCTTTTTTGTGTTTCTAGCCTCTTAGGTGTAGTTTTGGAATGTGGTGGGCTGGCGTAGGCTCGATTGAGTGCATTGGTCAAGTCTTAGCCATGATTTCCAAAATGTAATTTATCATGTATTTGACATTGGAGGGGAAAAAAAGCCTAATGTCATTAAGTAATGGATGTTTTTGACACATTGGAATGACAATGATGCCATGACGACCCTAACCAAGGGATGTTTTTAGGAGACCAATGACAGATAGACCAATTACAGACAGTCCATAAATGACCTGTTTTTCAGAAATAAAAACACTCGTTCTTATTCTGTTGTAAGCAAATCATCTCGTCTCCGTGTACTGGGAACAAATCTAAAGTTGTCATTTAAGATTTTTAGCTATGGCCAAATAAACAGTTGGCTTTTCTAAGTGTGAGGACCACAGAACATTTTCGCTGTGCGGCGTTCCCTGTACACATTTACACCGCCACTCCTGGTTCTACAAATCTTATGGAAACGTAATGACACCATGTCACACATCGCTGTCGGCATTGTCACCTGTATCAATTTCCTTTATGACACTGCTTTTCTTGCATATTTGTGGATGGAAATGTGGTATCAGTGTAATGTTATTTATTACAATCATTACGAATTGAATATGCGTGGACTGTGAATACGATGCAGCCTGGCTACCAATTGATTACAACATGTAGCTTCATGAAAATTCTCATAGTCTATGGTTATAGGCATTGTACGGACTGCAGTAGAGGTCCGGCTCCACCACCTCCCAGCCAGAACTGTCAGAACCAGGAAGGGTGGTGGTGCAGCAATGTTTAGGAAATGCTGAACAATGAACCTCCCTTTCATTGTAAAACATTCCCGACTTGCCTCAGACGAGTGAATACACCCGCTAGTCAAACTGAATATCTTCCCGTCTGCCCTATAAATAATTCACTGCGGCCATTATCATATCTTTGATCGGTACACAGAGGCTAACGTCAGGGAAACGTGTGATTACAGTTGGTTTCCTAGTGGGATTTGAGCATGGCATCCTCCCGTAGCGCTCGCCGTGCCGGTTAAAGGTTTTCGTTTGTTTGTCTCCTCACATCTGCAAAGAGAATATTTTAAGGCTGATGACATGACTGTCGTGAGTTCCTTGTGTGATTGAATGTGTGTGCGTGTGCGTGTGCGGGCGAGTGTGCATGTGATTTTTGCGTGTGCCCATGTTTATTTTAAACATGGTTGGGTAGGCATTGTTGCTGTTTTTATGTCTTTGCTGTATAGAATATGAAAAATCCCATCAATTATTATTATGCTATATGTTTGAGTACTTTCTCTCTGATCCACCTGTGCACTAGTGAACAGTCAATATCTTCCCTACAGAGCACGTATCGTTTTTTATTTAAGAGCTGTATGGTATCTGGTCAACAGTAGCGCTAGAATAAAGCGGTAGGGTTCTTTCTGGGACATGGCTGGGAGATGGGGACTCTGGGACGGAGGCTTCATTCTCTGGAACTAATTGGCTCACTTGCTCGGCGGACAGCGTCTCCATGACTGTGATTCCGAGGAATGTGTTTGGTCGCCCACTGTCTTGTTTGGCGCCCCGTGGCCCCTCCTCCTGCGCGCCTTTTATTAATCATGTTGTTACCTTCTTGCTTAACGACTCACTGTTTTGGCTGCATCGTTATGCCTCTGTTAGCGATAGCACCTCTACCGCGACCACAACAAACGTCCGCCTGCGCACTGCTCAGTCAGGACACCGGGCTATAACTGTGGAGCTCTGTCAGTGCCGGGGGAAATTGATTGGATATTCTCATTAAGTTCCGACGCATCATTGGTTATTAATTACGCTGACTACTTTTGACCAGGGTCTATGAGGCCACAGTATTTCCTATAGATGAGTATGTCTTTAGCAGATCTTTGTGGGCTCTGGTCAGAAGTAAATGGTCCATTTGTTCATGTTCCGATGTGCTGTTGGGCTGCCATTTGTGTCTGCTAGCCACAAGGCACAGCCGTACTTCCTGTTCACTGACGTGGGGAAACTGTCAGTCAGGGCATCTTGTTATTCCTAAGTAGCTGGCTTGTTTTTGTTTGGGTTGTTCATTGGTGTGAAGGTCAAGTAGAAAAATTATGTTTGAAAGGTGTAACTGAATCTCACTCCAAACAAGGGTTGCAACACCCAGAGTTGTGGGTTTGATTTTTGCAAAGGACCTGTTTCAAAATGAATTCACTCCACATAGGAGGATCATGACTTCATTTAAGACAAAACAAATGTCCCCTCACTACTATCTGTATTTATGCATTTGTGAGAATATTTCTCAAGTCCACACTGGAAATTCGTTCCACCACTGTACTGTAATATTGTTAAATTACAATGGCCTATCACCTGGTGTTGATGGTGGTGGTGTTGAAGGATGTTTGGTTAACCAGGAATGGCAGAAGTCATCACTAGAGCATGGCATATATCAACAAATTAGGACTTTTCTACCCAAAGTATTTTGAACATATTTTACTGGTTACACTCATGGAATGCTAGACAATCTCCATCTGGTCCCAGATGAAATGTTTGGTGAGACGTGATGTCCCCTGTCAGACCAAAATACATAACTGTCACTCCATATGACATGAGATACATTTGACACAGATTTCCCTTCCCCAAAGACTCATTTATGATTTTATAAATAATGAAGTAATACATTTTGTAAATGTATTCATACTAAAGCCTGCATTAAATGCGTGCGTACGCGCACACACACACTCCAACAACAATACAGCACTTAAAAAAAGAACATTGCTCATTCAAAATCATTTGTCAAAACAACATCAAGTCATGTCGACCGATGCTTCAAAACTAAAATGTGTCAGTACGAAGCATAGTTAGAGAAGTACCCTTTGTTAGCGAGCTCCATAGATTCTGATCTTAAAAAAATCCTGTGCAGATGTAGCGTATACAATTAGTGAAGAGAAAAGGCAAGAGTGGGCATCAGATAACTGGATACTAGCTGTATCTTGTGAGTGGGAGTGACTTATCAATGTCATTAATGAACCATGTCCATTGTGTATTTTCACATTGAGGAATGAGTGGCGTTGACCTTTTAAAGCCTCAAGTCAGCCTCAAGATAGATGCTAAATGCTGATTTGTTTTAACAAGTGGAAAAAAACACCTTTGCCGGTGTGTGTGTGTGTGTTTCTGCCCCATAGAGCAGTCTCCATCTCTCGCCCATCTCTGAGGATGTTGCCTGGGACAGTGGGAGGATGTTGTCTTATCCACTGTGGAGAGGAAGACCGTGGCTTGAATGGAGAAATGAAAACAAGGGTGTTCTCATTGGCTGGCTCTGGTCCGCTGCCAGCCTGTCTCGCCCATTGACGCAGCCAGAGGCAGGCCGTCCCTGATGGCTTCAGATGCCATGGGTCATGGTGTCCCCTAATGGTGTGTGGAGGGGCTCAGTTTCATCCGCTTTAGTTCGTCACGACCACTGGAACCAAAGAAATTAAACCAGGGACCAGCTTTGGGACACAAAATCCCGGGCAGAGTAAAAATCCCTGGCAGAGACAAATCTTCAGTTTAAGCCTGTTTCTTTGACACACACCAGCGTATCTTGGCCGGGCTGGTGGAGTCTAGCAGTGGGGTTTTGGTGTCATCTCACCTGAAACCATCTCGGCCCATAGCTGTCCTCTGTCTGGACCAGCTCGTTCTGCCGCAAGCCGTTTATTTAACCCTATTAATCCCTGTTTCATCCTCTCTTCCCTCGTACTTAATAGGATTAGCAACAGGAGATTGAAATGCCCCGGCGACGCTCGCTGTAGAAGCGCTGCCTCATTTACTCTGCCCGTCTGTGGTCTGTCTGTAGTCCTGTATCCATGCCAATTACAGACACCTGCCAGATAGACCACATACTGACTATTAAAAGGCCCAATCGGCCTCTACTGGTATTTAGTCTGTAGCACGGTTTCGAGGTCTGTGGTCTAGAGGAAGTCCAGTGTCTGTTCTGTAGATGTACTAAGAATCGTTGGATCTGATCGTGGGTTGATTACATTGAGTGCAGTTGCTGGTCAGGTGGACCGCCCCGGTACATCCATGTAAATTATCATCTTCTTGTCAAAAAGACAACGGAAAACGCACACATTCATTGTTGTAACTCTTAATTATTTTGTGTTGTACTTGCCATCAGTTGAGGCTCAACGTGCTTTTAAATAGGTCAGAGACCACAGGCTACGGTGGGTGTGTACATATAAATAACTAAAACTTTTTTTAAATCTAAAAACGTTTCACATCCCCTGTTATGTATTGAGTAATAAGACATGGACAAAACCCATTGTGTAATTTCCATTTCACTTCCTGAAGAGGTGGCGTGGGACGCAACATCTGTGTGCTTGTTGGATCCCACCCCCTATCAGCCAATAGAGATTATGCTAATGTGGTAATCGTCTTCTGGGAGATATAAAGGCTTTTCCAAAAACGTCTTAATTAAAGTAATTTTACAGTGAATTTCACTTTTAATACAGTGAATACTTAGCAATGGAGGGAGTGTATGGATTGGAGAGTCTGACTGCCTACTAGTACTTCCATCGTGACCTCTGTGGCGGTTGATTAGCATGTTTTAGTGTGCGTGGACATGCAGTCGCTTATGATCTTTCAAAAAAAGATGTGCTGTTTTAATGTACATGCAGAGTGCAAACTCCAAACATGCTAGGACAGCAGGAAGTAGTTGTAGAGTCGACCGAAAACGGCGACTGAGCTTTGGTTGAAGTCAACAGATTTGGGCCAGTTAAACATTGGGCTTCCTGAGTTGCAAGGGGTCATGGGAGTTCCAGTGCTTGTGCTAATTTATGCGTGGCAACAAAATCCTTTCTGAAATGCACTTTTCTTTGTTTTGAATATCCTGTAATCCTCTGTGTGGAGGTTTGTTTCAGAGAATCATTTATGATGGTCTTCAAAGCGCGTGGTGAAGCCTAGAAGTCGCTGGTTCAAATACCGATCCAACGGGGCGGAAAATCTGTTGTTGTGTAAATAATCCTAACTTCCCATCGGATGCGTTGCCTGCTTTGTTTATTACTGTTAAACGCATATTATTACAGTGGCGTTCCTTCATTTAACGTCATCTGTTGGTCATTCTCCCTGTGTGTTTTCCTTTCAGCTGTTAATGGATCTCTGTCAGCCAGGTTTTAATCCACAGTGTAGCGACCCCTTACCTCCCCACGTGCTTGCGCTTTGATCATTTCTGTGTGTTTGTGCGTGTGCATGCTGTGTGCACGAGGGGCGTGTGTGCGGCGTGCCCGAGAAGAACATGCGTGTTCGGCTGCCAACAAGGAGCGTATGCCCCCGCTCACCCAGTTGTCTGTTTCCCTGTGTGTTATTACTCAGTCATGTGCATAATGGTAATCTCCCTGTTTCTGCACTTCACGATATTCACTCCCTTCTATTCCCTCACCTAACTTGTTTAAAGAAGTGTAAACCATGTCCTCTTGAATGTGCAGCCAATTCATATCAAGGGCATCCAATAAACCCTCTTATCAGACATGTATGTATCTCCTCTTAGGAGAGGCTGGGTAGTCTTTAGCCAGGTTTGGGAGTAGACCTAATGGTATGGAATTAGTGGGGAGTTTTTTTGTGTGTTCTGCCTTTGATATTGAAATCGCTAGATGCTTGAGTTACGGCATTCCTCTGCATCCACACAGCCTTTAGCATTTTTTCTGGGAGATTGATCCTCTTGGGAAAGAATGTTCTGAGATTAAAGACTCAGTGGACAATCTTTGCATTGCGGTATGTGCTCCTGCAGAGCCGATAAACAACTTTCTTCCATTTGAGAAACTGAACTGAAACCCAGAATGTATAACAAACGGCAGTATGAGACGTCCTTTCTTAGATGGTTTTTGCCATTTTCCTCTGAAAGCTTGTAGTTTTAGCGACATGATTGTGTTTTGTTGGTTTACCTGGAGAGCTCTGTCTGTGTGATGAGGTCACTGTAGTGGAATGCTGGGAGAGCAGGGAGGCCTTGGAGCTGCCAGATTTCCCCTGGAGATGGCTCTCCCCGATAAGGCTGGGGGCTGTTTTTCTCATCTGAACATTGTTCTCATGGAGGTCCAGAGCAAGACCTGCATGTCTTGCCATCAGCCAGACTGTCTGTAGAAGGGTCGTCATCTGGGGGAGGGGTACGTAGCCAGGGCTGCTTCTGTTCTGTTGGTCGATGTGGGTGTTGCGTAGGTTTGAGCTGCCAATGAGGTAAGAGTAGCCATTCACAAAGTGAACTTTTTCATATTTCTTTAAATCATATGCCGAAGGCTGTCCTGTCAAGCGTAACTTTTTCAGTTTCTTTAGAATTACTGATCCAACTGACTGACAAATAGGAATGTTGATGGCTGCTATAATGAATCAGTTGTTTTTTTTCATCTCCTCAACAGTTATTCCCAGATAAATTGTCAAATTAATAGCTGAACTAAACTTAGCCCCCCCCCCCCCCAGGTTGATGTCTTTTGGCCAGGACCCACAGGGTTACATTCAAGATTGACCCCCGACAGCTTGCAGCCTCCGCCAATCTCCTGAGCGAGCTCCGCCTCCCGCCGGACAAGACCGCCCACAAGCTTCCGCTGCGCCTGCCAGCGGCCAAGCCCAGCAACCTCCTCGCGGCCCTCGGCCAATTGCCGGGGAGGAAGGACCTTGTCGCCATGGACACGGAGTCCACGTACTCGGGGTATTCGTACTACTCCGGTCGTTCCCGGGGATCCCACAGGCACGGGTAAGAGGACACGTGGACTGACGGACAGACGCGGGACTTCTTAAACATTCTTCTCCTCCCTCTCTCCCTGACAAGGCGCTGTGGGGTTATTTGTCTGTCATTAGGGGAATAGCCGTGGATGACAGGCTCAGGAAGGCAGTGGGTGGGGGGGCGACAGCCGTTGAAGTGTCCTGACTGATGGCTCAGTGGATATGTGGGGTGGGGCTACAATTCCACACAGACCCTCCCCTTTATCTAACCCACCACCACTGCCTGCACCTGCTGTGTGTCTATCTGGTGTGGCCCTTGAAATTGTCCTGGTGGTCTGCTTTCTCGTGATCGCTGTCCCTCTCTCCATCTCCCTGTATTTCTTTGTCTGCCTCTCTTCCTCGCTGCCTCTGTCTCCCTCCATATCTCTATCGCTTTGCTTATCTATTTCCTTCGTCATCTCTCACACTCAAGACCCCACTCAACTGCAGTCACATGTCCTGGTCTTCCTGGCCCTGGGCCTGTTGAAGACGGCAGCTGTCCTCCCCAGTTCATCTCCAGTTGACCCCCCCCAACATCTCTCCAGGGGTGTCGCCACCACTCCCATGGGATCTATGGGGGGGGCGTATCCCCAGCTCTACGCCGGCGTTCTCCCGGAGAGGAATTTGACCTTGTAGTCTGAAGTTTCTCTGGGAAAATTGGGCACACTTGAATGTCTGGGTGATGGGGGGGAGGAGACACTCACTCTGGCCACCCTGACCCCAGTCGTGCACTGTCTTTTACTCTGCAGACAATGGCTGGCTTCTGGCGCTGACCACCTCTGTAGATACCCCTTTACCTCAAGCCCCTCTCCCCTGTCACTTCCGCTCTCCACTCTCTGTTAATCTCGTCTGTCTCATTTGTCACTCCTCTATCTCCCATCCTACCCAAAAGGCACCTGCTGGTCTTTCATTTGATAGACAAAAGGGACAGTCGGCTTTGAAAGCCCCTGTTTCATCTCAAGGTATAATCCTTTTACTCTGCGGGGTGCCATCTGTGAAGTGGCTTTGTATTGCCATTGTCTAATTACATCTGTGCCATGCTTTCACACGCACACGCACATACACACACACACACACACACACACACACAGCAGACATGTAAACGGTTGCGTGAGTTCCTGTGTCTGACCTTGTCACACATTTCTAAAACAATACAGAGGGCATTTCCTGTGACGGTCAAACAGCAGGGGTTCCCTTTCCGTGCGATCCCAACCGATGTCAAACGCCTCATCCACTGACCCATCGGATAATGGTTCAGGATAGCTGTCCAGTTTTGTGTAGTGGTTTCTTACATGGTCCGACCCGGGCTGCCGGTCCAGTCCTCACACTAAGTCTCTGGGCCTCAATCACCGTCGAGATGCTAAATGAGAGTTGTTAGTTTTATCTTCTCAAGAACTGAGTCGCCTGCCGTTTGGTCGAAATTGTGAACAGTTGTTGAGTTGCAACTATTACCGTCAAAACTGCTTTTTCTCAATAGACACGCAGTCTCACAATAGTCAGTCATGTGGAAAATATGGACTTTTGATTGGTTGGACTCCAATTATATGGTGGCACATGTTATTAATGCAGGGAAACTAATGGATTACTGTATCATTTGCCAAACTATAATCGTTTTCCTTCTCTGGTGTCACGGTCCCCAAAAGTGTTCCCCTGAGTGAACCAGGCCACATTTTAGGGGAAAACTAAATTTCTGGAAATTGCTGATTAGAGTTGATGCATATGGGAAACCCAAGTGGAATGGAAAGAGACCCATACTGGTCTGCTGGTTTTCACAATGTTCAACTGAAACTCAGTTTATTGGCCCGGCCAGTGCTATCGGGAAGGCCCTGGTACGTGTTAGGTGGCTTGTGATTGTTGTGTTATCCGGGTGGAATTAATCACACTACAGCTCTGCTTATCACCCTGCTCCATGGGCCTCTCTCGGGCTCAGCACTGTGTGGAGAAATGCCTTTGACAAAAACACTATATGGATTTACTCAGACAGTCTGAGTCAAGTCCAGGCATGAAGTTTTAGAGACCTTGCCTGTATTGAACCAGGGTTAAGTGTATAGCCTTGGTTATTGTGTTGTTTTTACCAGCCACACCTCTTCGCCTGCTCCTTCCCTTTTCTTGCTCCCCCCTGATACTCCGAAGGAGCCTGTCTTTGCCTTTGAGCGTGGCCTCTCAAGGTGAAATGGAAATATGGCTGGCTCTCCTATACTCCGTAATGTGACGACAAAGCTGCGAGAGTGGCTGCGTGTTTGGCTTGTCGTCGCCCCTGCCGGCAGCTGGCGCTGGGCTCAGAACCGTGCGCAGACATGGGATCTGTTTCACACAGGTGTGTGGTGTTGGCTGGCCAGCCTTGCTGAACGTGAGCAAATGTGGCCACAGACAGGCTCTTAGTGGAGGACTCACATGCACATGCTCCGTTTTTTTACCGCGCCGTCAGAGTGGCCCCGGCTTGGCTCCCCCGGCTTGGTTCCCCCGGCTTGGTTCCCCCGGCTTGGTTCCCCCGGCTTGGTTCCCCGGCTTGGTTCTGCCCTGCCCCCAATCCCTCTATGTAGAAGCCCTACCTGCTCGCTTCCACGCAGGAAGTATCATTTTATTAATGAAATGGTTCCAGAGGAGGGCTTTTGAATAGCGATGAGGATGGTTGGCGCAGCATGTTAATGATGCAGGAGGAATCTGAGGGGGGAGGGAGGAGGGAAGAACACGCTGAATTGCCCACAAGCTATTTTCAGCTTTCTGTCTGTTTTTGTACCTCTGAAAGTTAGGTGAAGATATAAAACAGGGTGTTTAAGAATCTCCTGACGCCTTGACTTGGGAAAGGCCAGGCCAAGTTGGGCATTGTAAAAGTCTAATAAATATATTGCAAAAAATATGTTTTGTCAACATTTTATTCAGTTGTTTTTTTTAAAGTTGTTGGGTATCATTAGAATTCAAAATGTTTTTAAACCAATTGCATTTTCATTATTTTGTTACTGTAGGCTAATAACCAACTGGATTTATATTACGTGATGTAGCTGTAGGCTAATAAACCAACTGGATTTATATTACTTGATGTAGCTGTAGGCTAATAAACTAATAGGATTTTCATTACTTTGTTACTGTAGACTGTCTGTTACTTCATGCTAATGTGAAATCAAGCTTATTCTTGGAAGAAGTGATATTTTCAAATAGAGCTCATTCTACGTGAACGTGCGTTAAATACAACCCTATTTCCAAAACCGTTGCCTAAAATGCTAATTGAAACCGGGAATAACGTTTTGCACATCATTGCATTCTATTTCATTGAAAATGGGACAAAGATAACATATCAAATGTTGATGGGTGACCGGTCTGGGCTGTAAGTAGGCCAGTTTAGCACCCAGACTCATACTACAGAGCCATCATGCTGTTGTAATACGTGCAGAATGTGGTTTGGCATTGTCTAGCTGAAATAAGCATTAAGATTTCTCCGGACTCTCTGAGACTTTCAATGATATTATGTGCTGTAGATGATGACATCCCCAAACATTATTCTTGAATTGTTGCCTTTCACAGAGTGGTGAACCCCCCATCCTCACTTCTGACAGACCCATCCTCTCTGGATGATCTTTTAACACCCGATCTTGTTACTGAACTATTGCCAATTGACCTAATTTGTTGTGTGATATTCCACCAGTTTTAGTTTTTTTGCATTCTACAACTTTTCCAGTCTTTAATTGCCTCTGTCCAAACTTTTTGTCAATTGAATGTAGGGTTTAAATCATTCGCACATCACTGTTCTTATTTACATTTTACGCTGTGTCCCAACTGTTTTGGAAATGGAATTGTATAATTACTTGTAAAATGTCAAGAATAGATGAGGGCATGGCTTCAAAAATGGCAAAGGTATTTACATTTTTAGTTAGCTAAATTAATAACATTTTAAGTAAGTTAAGTGTTTACACCCTGACATGTCATCCATCCTACGTTAATGTTTCACAAGCTGCTGCCTCCTGACTAAGTAGGTGTTGTCCAATCCCTAAATTGACCCCTGTATCATCTGCTCATCACGCGTCTGTATTACTGACAGAATTGAATGAAAACCCTGTTCCTAGCCGGAGTAAAGGCGCAGAGTACCAATCCACTCTGGATGAATCTTCCTATAACGTCTACCACACGGTATCATAACTGTTACACTATTTGTCTGCTCCTCGTCCATTACAGAACAAAACCATAATAGGGTTAGTTAGTCCAGTGGCTTGGAGTGTGAAGGATAGTAAATTGACTGATGAACCTGCAAGAATGTTTTAACTGATATCTCAGGCACTCTAAACTATTTTGTAGGAAAACAAAATAGCTCATTAACTTTAGATATTTCTGGTCATATATGCTTGTATTTATGGTGGTTTTATTGTAACATTCTTATATTAGGCCTGTTTTAATAATTCCCAATTCTAAAATAAAAACAATGTCTTATACTTTATTTACATGTTTAAAAGTTATTTGGAGGCCAGAAAGTGTCTAAAATCTGGAAAATTGCTTTCAAAAGGTGTGAAATGACTCTTTGACAGTCCATTTGAAAAGTTATTTTAAATTTAATCCAGACATTGTCATCATTAACATCAACATCTTTTAAATGCATTACACCTATGAGTAACAAAGTTGGGATTTTTCACTGCTCTGGACAGGCCATTTATAGTCAACATTTACATCTAAGTAATGAAACAGATGCACATACCTGTTCATACCTACCAGATAGGCTCTCTGTACCACTGTACTCATCTTCTCCAAATCCAGAGGATGTAGAACAACGCACAACCGATGTCCTGGTTCTTATACCTTGAATGAGCACAGTGGTGCCTCAGCTACCATGAGGAGTCGCTAGAGTGCAACGAAGCAATTACTAATCCACCAAATCCCGGACATTGCCGGCCAATTGCTCTGCCCTCTGTGGGACTCCGGGACTAGCAAACCCCCCTTTTTCAAATGGCCCCCTACTACCAGCTAAACCCAACTCAAAGTACTCGGTTACAAATCCTACTATTTGGACGCGAGTTAATAATATCTTAGAGAAAGGCCCCATTGAACGATTTAGGTGAAATGTGTTTTATCACACAAGGAAACCCATTTTAATCTAATCTGGATGGAATGGGTGGACACCCCGTACGGTGCCAGGCACTGAAAAGCTAACTCAATATGACAGCATGAGGTATTAAAAAGGATTTAAACATCCCTTAACAAGGCCTACTGAAACACACCCGAGTCCTCTGCCAGCAGTAAGACCTAGGGGGCCTTGGGGCTGTCTGAAGGGGAAGAAAGAAACACGAAAATCCCCCCTATTTAGAGGCATTGCAATTTGTTACACTTGTTACTTCCTTTATGGTCTTCACAAAAGACACAACAAGACGAAAAGCTCAGAGGAGAAATTTATATTTGGTGAAAAAGGAAAGCAACATCACTGGGTAGCCTGATCATGTACTGTAGTTGGTCAGAGTCATGGCTCCTGGTTTGCCTGTGTCCTACTATCATTGTCCAATCTATTGTATTTGTCTCTCACCCTCGCCTTCCCATAAAAACCTGACCTCACATACAACCCCCCACACTTTATTTTTTAATCCATTCAATGATTTGTTATGATTCCAATGGAACGATAGAAAAACAAAAAACAGCCTCTCTAGCTATTTCAACGTTGGGACGGAAAAACACCTGAATAACCATGAACACCTGTTAGTTTTGGTTCCCTGCAATAGGGGGCCTGTGTATGAAGTGTTGTCATTTGCATTCTGTATAGACACCCTAAAATACCAGCTGAAAATCTATGCAATAAACTGTAATTGTTTAGATTTTTAAATCAAAACCTTTAGACTGTGAAGTGTTACATCATTAATCACAAATATTAATTAGATTGTTCTCTAGAAAGATACATTTAATGTATTTGGCGGGCTTGATTAAATAAGAATGTTCTGCTGTTGTCTGCAGCTATTTTGATTCACTGTTCATCGTATCTCTTGCATATTTGGCTTAGGGGATGGGCCCGTTTTGAAGTGGTTTCTATTGGTTTAAGCTAAGAATCATTTTTGCAATCTCTTCTGCTGTTTGCCTTTCTGCAAAAAAGGTTTCTTCGTTGCAACAATAATTAAATAAATAGAAGTTCACGGTCGGTGCATGTTCTTTTGTACCAGATGGCCAGAGGAAGCACTTTACTGAATTTCTTCCTGTCCATCAAGGAAGTCATGCTTACTTCTGTAAAAAAGAGACTTACATTTCATCTAGCTATCTTACGAGATATCAGTTACCATATACAGACTGGAAATGTTCTTCGCATTCATTTTTATTTCTATTTATTTAAATGTTACAGTGCTTTTCTGAGCAAAGGAGCACTTTAAAATGTACCTGGTGTACTGGAGCATTCGGCTGGTACAGTGCAATAAGAAGTCTTGTGGGTGGACTACTGAATTGGCATATCCCTATACACTTAAAATGAATCCATCGTTTGACTGATGAGCACCCTGCACAGGGTCATCGGAAGGGCAACAGGAAATAGAATCGAAGTGCCCCGAGATCAGATTAGTGAGAGCTGGGAGGGCGGTGTGTGGCGTCCCTGTCAGGGTTAATGGAGCCGTGCTGCCGCTGTATCGGGCCCAGTGCCATTGTTCCTTCTATATCTGGATGGACGTATGGACGGGGAGACCCTGTCAGTCACACACTCCCACACTGGATTTGGGTGCTGGGATTTGGGGGTGAAGCGGGTCAGCGCAGGGTTCAGGTCCACTAATGGGCCTCGTGGGGGGGGGGGTGCAGGATAGCTGAGGAGGAGGCGGGTTCAGAGTTTGAGCAGTTTGGTGGTAGTTGGCAGTATTAGAAGGGAGCAGAGGACCCGTTTCTACCTTTCAGGGATGCATTGTCAACCGGGTCATGTTCTGGACCCAAGTCGGTCTGCTTCTTTCCTTCTGTGTTTGTATGGTTCTCTGTGTGTTTTTGTATTCCCGTGTCCATGCATTTTTCTCTATTGTTTCTTGTCCGCTAAGCAGACGTCATCTGGGTGAAAATGAAAACAAAATAGTCGAAGCCTGACTGATAACGGTAGTGGTTACTGGCTCCTATAACCCGGTCGTATCTGATGGTAAAGGCTCAGAACGGTGAATAAACCCAGCTGGTTGCCGTCGGACGTGATGGTGTTTCTCCTGTCTGGTGGTGACGTACCTCCTGCGACCCTCCGCTCACCCGGTGTACCTCTGGTTCTTCCTCAGGGAGCGCAGCCGTGACCGCCACAAATCACACAGCAAGGACGGCAGCCGCTCGGAGAAGTCCGTCACCATCAACGCACCGCCGGCAGAACCGCTGCTAGGAGACTCCGCTGCGCGTGGCGAGGAAGTCCAGGTAGGCCGACTGCGCCGTAACCAACCTCAGCTACTGCAACGAGCCAGTACTGCGCCATAAAACGGTTGGGTTTCAGTTCTGTTAAGTCAACCTTCATCAGTGTAAACATTTTGTCATTTTATCCACTATTGTGTTTATTTGTCAAATACATCACTTTAATCTGATTTAGCAATTGGATTATCTGATATGGTGAAAGTAGTTAGGAATAACTTGCTTAACCGGAATACTTGGCAGTTTCTGGTATTGTCTGTCAGTCGTTGTGCTAACAGTAGTTTGCAAATCCTTTATATTGCATGCAGAGATACAAACGGTTAATCTGACTCTGCCGAGTAGAAACTTGGTCCTCAAGTTTCTGACAGTGATCTGGAGGTGCCCGGAATTGAAAAAGTTAGCATCTATTTGTGGCAGTGGGCCGCTCACTTAACTGCTGAACTGTGTTAGAGTTTAGATTGCTTGTATTTGTAATACAATTGTATGCATCAATTGCACCAAAATCCTGTCATGGGAGCAGGTCAGTCCATCATCCAGGTCTGTTTAAACCTCTGCCTCTCTGGTTGAGCCACGGTCTTTACAGGCCTGACTGACCCAAAGTGTTTGTTTGTCAGTGTCCTGTAGAGCTAAGCTGATCAGTGGCACATAGACGCTGTTTAACGCCAGGCAGTCCGGCTTACACCGTTTCAGGCTTTGGCTGATGTAGTGCTAACCAGAATGGGCTTTTTGTTCTACATAGGCCCGGCCCTCGGAGGGCTGAAGGGATGAATCAAGGGATGAGGGTTGCCTGGCCCTGGGAGGGCTGAACGGATGAATGAAAGGATGAGGGTTGCCTGGCCCTGGGAGGGATGGAGGGACGGCTGGATGAAGTCTGCCTGGCCCTGGGAGGGCTGAAGGGGTGGGACGTAGGGATGAGGTCTGCATGGCCCTGGGAGGGATGGATGTATATAACAGTGTCTGTGTTGACAGAGATTTGGACTGATGCCGTTGGCTAATGGACGGAGGAGAGTGATTCTGCAGTGAACTCTCCACGTATTCTCTATGCTGGAATATATCCCAGAGAGACGTCCAGCCCACAGCTCATCATTACACTGACTCACCTACCCTCGTCAGTGCGTGTGCGCGTGCCAGCACTAGCTATTAACTGCTTCAACTGGATTAGCCTGTAAACAGCGGTACTCTCCACTCTGTGTTTGTTCATGTGTTATTCATGTTGTGGCTCAGCCTGCCTGCGCCCTGCGGTGGGTGGGTGGGTAGGTGGGTGGGTGAGAACGAGAGAGAGAGAGAGGGAATATGCCCTGCTCGTCTCCAAGTCCCCAAGCCCAGCCCTACGACGATCAATACCCCACCTTGGGTGATGTGCAGGGGGAAGGTGGAGCAGCTCAAAGGCTGCCTCTGAAGGGAACGCTACCCGGACCGGTCTACTTCAGATGTTCACCTGAGGAAAAGTTTTCACTGCTAATAATGTTGTAGTTCCAGGAAGGATGCAACATTAATTCAGTATGTAGGCATGCATGAGTAATACACACTGTGTGGTAAGGCCTCTCAAAATTGGCCATGGGGACGAAATCACAAAATGAGGACCTCAGAATGGAATTCAAGAGCACAACGTAACTTTGAATGAAATGCAATACTAAATGCTTTGAAATTGCAATAATTTGTAGAAGTTCATTGAAATGCTTAGACAGAAATGACAGAATTACATAGACAAAAGTGACAGAATTACGTAGACAGAAGTGACAGAATTACGTAGACAGAAGTGACAGAATTACGTAGACAGAAATGACAGAATTACATAGAAAAAAAGTGACAGAATTACATAGACAAAAGTGACAGAATTACGTAGACAGAAGTGACAGAATTACATAGACAGAAATGCAGCAGCAATTTGCTGAAGAGCGTGTGTGTGTGTGTGTGTGTGTGTGTGTGTGTGTGTGTGTGTGTGTGTGTGTGTGTGTGTGTGTGTGTGTGTGTGTGTGTGTGTGCGTGCGTGCGTGCGTGCGTGCGTGCGTGCGTGCGTGCGTGCGTGCGTGCGTGCGTGCGTGCGTGCGTGCGTGCGTGCGTGCGTGCGTGTGTTAAATGCCATCTACCACTTTGTGTAGCCCTTAGCAATTATGCTAATGAAAACCGTCTTCTGGTGCTATAGATAAAGCTTTTCCCAAAAAACCTTCTTGATTAAATGTCAACAACAAAGTAGCCTACCCTAATCTGGCAGAATGGTATTGTGATTATTTACTACACAAGGAAATTGACTCTGTTTTTTAACTTGTTTCCTCTGATGTGGTTTAGTCATTGTTGTGGACTAAAAATATCCAGTATAGATTTCTCTGGACATTTTGAGACCAAAAATCTGAAAGCACTGGTGATTATTTTTTTGACCTTGGTGCTTTTACAGGGGGTGTCAGTAAAATATAATCAAGACCATCTTAAAGATTTCATAGGGCTGTGATATTGGCCCAGAAAGTCAATATGGTGATTGTGTGGTTAGGTGCCGGCCAATTCCCAGCCGTATCTTTGTATTTCAAGTGGCTGTGTGTTGTTGGGCCGGCTGTGTGTATGTCTTTGACCCTGGTGTGTGAACCCAGACATGGGGGCTGCGTGTATGTCAGGAAGGTGCCAGCCCTCAGCTAGCTGTGACATACCAGCGCAGCTGTGTCCTTCTAACATCACTATAACAATTCCACCTTAAGAAGTCTATCTGTGTCCCACTAACTTGACTACAACCAGTCCTCCTTAACAAGTCTGTCTTGCTGTTTGTTTGCTCTAAGCTTGTTGTGCCACTGTTTGTCTGCAGGATTTGCCGAGTCAAGGGCGTTGGTTAAAGTTTTTCCTTTCCTCATAATTTGCTCTGACATTTTTATGAGCAGGCTCCTCCTGATTCTCAAGGGATGTGTTTGAACAGTTCTGATGCACTAACTCTCACCGCGCGCCACAGAAGAGTATCAATATCGCATATCCACGTCATCCATAGTTATGACACGTCATACGCATGTCGTAGCGGTCGACCGTGGATTAGTGTCGCGGCAGCGTGGTAGCGCTGAGGAATGTCCTCTCTGAAGTGTGAAGTAGCACCCAGGAGCAACATGTTCTATACAAGCTGGGGAGCTCTCTGCAGCCCATACAGCTGACATGCACAGTGGGTTGCCAGAAGGAGAAAGTGGACCTCGCTATTTACTGTCCCCAGGGATGTCATTGAGATCCAAAGCTAAGAACCCAACAATAAGTGTTCGTTGGTATGTGAGCGCGTTGGCGAGTGTGTGCATCACGGTACTCCCCCTAAATGCCCCCTACAACCATAAATAAAATGGACTTTGTCAGGAATCCTTTGAAGGCAATGATTTCTTGAACACACGGACATCACCCAACGCTGGATTTGTCAGGCCTTTACTGCAGCTGTCTTCAGTTGTTGTTAATTCGTGGGTCTTTCTGCCTTAATTTTGTCTTCGGCAAGTGAAATGCATGTTGATCGGGTTGAGATCAGGTGATTGACTCGGCCATTGCAGAATATTCCACTTCTTTGCCTTAAATGTATGTTTTGGGTCGTTGGGTCTGTTAAGTGAAGACCCATACTTCGCTGAATTTGGATTAGTCTGAGAAAACAATATATCCCTATACACTTCAGAATCCATCCGGCTGCTTCTGTCACATTAATAAACACTAGTGACCCAGTTCCATTGGAAGCATGCAGGCCCATGCCATCCCACTGCCTCCACCGTGTTTTACAGATGATGTTGTATGCTTCAAACTGTGAGCCATTTTAAGCCTTCTCCATACTTTTTGGTACAGGTTGGTCATAGTTTCATCTGTCCAAAAATGCTGTTACAGAACAGGGGTGGCTTTTCTTGGGGCTTATGAACTGGGGTCTAGTCTGCCCTTTCTATTCTTGGGGCATATGAATGGTTTGCTCCTCTTGGTGAACCCTTGGTAGACTTGGATGATGAGCCCGCCTACTGGAGAGTGTTCTTCACTTGGTTGGATGTTGTGAAGGGGAAAGAATCCTATGATCACCCACCACTGTTGTCTTCGGTGGACGTCCAGACATTTTTGTGTTGCAGAGCTCATCAGTGCTCCCTCAGAACGTACTAAACTGTTGATTTGGTCACTCCTAATGTATCTCTGATGGATTTGTTTTGCAGCGTAACGATGGCCTGTTTCACTTGCACTGAGAGCTCGTTTGACTGCATGTTGTGGGTTCGGAGCAACAGCTTTCAAATGGGAATGCCACACCTGGAATCAACTCCAGAACTTTTACCTACTTAATTGATGGAAGAAATTATGAAGGAATAGTCATCACCTGTCCATGAAACAACTTTTGAGTCAATTACTTTCGGTCCCTTGAAAAAGGGGGGCCTACATATTAAAGAGCTGTAATTCCTAAACCATTCCTTCCATATGTTTTCGAAAATACCCCCGAATTAAAGATGAGACACTTAAGTCCATATTCATTATTTAACTGTAACTTTAATATATTTTGGTTAACCGCCAAAATTACATAACTTGTCAATGTCCAGTTATTTCCGGATCTAACTGTATATGTTAAGTGTGTTTTAAGAAGGTGCATCACACAGCATTCTGCCCGTCTATATATGTCCTGCCCTCAGCTTTATTTGTATTATCATATGTTTTCTGCTTTTGTGTCCGGCTGCCAAAAGGTTGCTGTTCTGAGCCATGGGGTGTTTCTCCCGGGATCTCTCAATCAAGGCACAGGCAATGAGGCGTGAAATTTAACTCTGCCAGCCTCTTATCGCCCAGCCCCCCAACATGCACCTCTCTGCTGTCACTAACACTCCCTCCACCCTCCTTTTTCTCCACCTAATGTCTGCCCAATTAAAGCAGCACCTGTCCTGTCAGATGGCTATGAGCAGGAAATAAAACCATGTGCAGGTGGTCCTGTTTCGGACATACAGCAGTACCATAGGAGCGATGTCCATATTTATCATTCCATGAACTGAACCTGTTTCTCTACTAGTGTTTCTAAAGAAATTATTCCATATTTCTGTGTTCGCGTGACAGTGGCTCTGGAGCAGATTTCCTGTCAACTCAAAAGAGAAGCAGATGTTGCTACTGCTTTTTACAAAGGGAATTGAATTGTCCGCTTTTCCTTTGATCTGAAGTGTGTACATCTGTGACTGTTGAAGGACGCACCACCACATTTAAAAGCAAAGGGTTTGCAGCGTTGCCTGGATTGGTCGTATTGTCTACCTCCATAAAAAGCTCTGAGCTGATTTGCTTCATTGTCCGTCTATGAAGGGCTACTGCCGTGACTGTGCACTCTGAGTTGCGATTGGTTGGCCTCAACCATCCAGGAGTCAAGTCCATCAATATAGTGTCCAGTGGCTCAGAAGGAATGGACAGAGAGTGGTTTCCACTGGAGCAGCTAGGGAAGAGAAAGAAAGCGAGAGAGAGAGAGAGCGGGAGAGGATGAGTTAAGTTGCCCCAGGGAAGTGAAGGAGTAGAAGAATAGTGTTTAAAGATGCGGGGGGGTTAGGTTATTATTTTGTTTGCCCTCTCTAGTGGACACAGCTGTTTTATTATTTTAAACACCCTTTCAACACTGTTACAACATCCTCCTCCTACCTTTTCACCTCCCCATCTCTGATATATGGACATCCCTTGTTATTATGGTCTCCATCTCTATTCTTTCGCTCACTCTCGCTCGCTGGCATGCTCTTTTTGTCTCTAGCGCTGTATCTCTCTCTCTCTCTCTCTCTCTCTCTCTCTCTCTCTCTCTCTCTCTCTCTCTCTCTCCCTCTCTCTCTCTCCCTTTTCAGAGCCCTTCCATTAAACCCAGACATTCAGCCCGTACAGGGAATGATGTGGTGATGTACAGAGTTTCTACCCAGGAACACCGTGCAGATGGTGGAGCGGCGGACGCCGAGCGTTTGTTCTCCGTGTGGGGAGAAGCTCTACGTTAGCGGGATCTCTGCAGCCAAATACCACCGTGTTCTGGCCACGGTGCACGGAAAGTTTGGTCTTTCAGCATGAGCTCTGTGCTTTAGTGATGGAGGAGGTGGTGGGGAGGATGATGATGATGATGATGGAGGAGGAAGAGGTTGTGAAGGAGGAGGAGGAGGAGGTGGGGGAGACCTCCAAGGAAGAGGAGAACCTCAGCTGTCTGCCCGGATACAGTGGTGCTCTCAGCCCAGGGCCACACACTGAGTCTGGCCAGGTAAGATTCTGAAACCACGGACCGAGAGTCCAGTGGCCGCGGGCCCAACCATTTCCTTCTATCCAGGTGGACCTTCGAGGTCTGGACATGAGGAGTTGAAGTGCATGCGTCTGGCAAGCTGTGCAAATGGAGTTGGTGCATTTGTTAAATAACGTGTTTTTTCTGTGATTTTTGGAAACCTAGCAGTTACGTTTGCAGCCACACGAGCTCTGGTGGGTTTGGTTAGCGATGCTGAGGTCAGGTTGTGGTTTGACTGTTCGTCTAGCTTTTCAAAGTGGCCGTCTTTTCGGGAAAACTGCTCTGCAGTGACGGCGGTGATAACAAAGCCAGAGTCTTAGCCACGGAAGGATTTTTCTGGTCATTCTACAATAAACATGAAGCTCTGAATAAGCTCTCCTGACATGACTGGGTTACTGGGCAAGTTTCCAGTTAAAACTGTCATCATTTTAATTACAGTCACCATCAAAAGAAGTATGGCACCGTCCAAACTTTAATTCTGTTCCTGGCTTTTCCTTCTGTTCTCAGTGTAAAGACATTGTCGCTGTCCTTGTGTATTTGGTAGAATAGTTTGCTTCACATTGCCTGGCTTGTCTGAGGTTTTTAACGGTACGCTGCTATATTTACACACACACACACACACTCCAACACTCACAATGCATGCAAACACACACACATACAAACACGAGTGCACACCCACACCCCTCATCTCCCAGGGGTCTGTTGAGTGCACAATGCTTTTGCTGAGGGCCTTGTTTGATTTTGGCCGCATACCACAACAGCACGCAACCCCTTTTTGTTTTTTGGGTGACGAAGCTTCGAGAAAGTAGCCTGTATTTTTCCAGTATTTATACATACTGTCTGGCACTTCCCCGGAGAACATGGTGAGACTTTTCCACCTGTCACTACTGTATGCACACCGCAGCTATAGCACAGACATTTCAATTAGTCTTCCGATTTAGTCAATTTATACACTCTGGCTTGATTAGCATTTCCTTTTGGATTCGGTGTATTCTTCAGGAGGAGGAGTTGGGTGCTGCTCAGGTTATCCCTGTGGCTGTTTTGTGCTAAGTTTGCGTAGATGAGATGTGTAGATGAATTAGATGAGTCCCATCCAGTTTCTCCACAATCAGAATACCATGGATGATTACCCGTGTCTCTTTCGTAGCGCCCTCTTCTCCTTCCCTCCAACCCCCAACCCGCCCCCTCTCTCTGTCGTCTCCCACACTTCATCTCTCCCTTTCTCTCTTTTCCTCTCCCTCTCTCTTCGTCCGCCCCCTCTCCACTTATTCCTCTGTAATCCTATGGTCTGTTCAGATTTCACAGGAGTGCCGCTCACTAGAAGTGTTATGTCACGGGGTCCCGCACGCCTGTCTACCCTGTGTCCTGTCTGTCCGTCCTCCTCGGTCTGTATGTGGAAGTGAGGGCGGGAGAGGACATGTCGGAAAGGATGTTTCAGTTACACGCCTGTTCAGTGAGTCAGCCGTCATCCAATCAGGGATTACGACGGCGGTGACGGTCAATACCGTGCAGGTTTCAGGGAATGTTGTAATTGGGCCTGACGTGCGGGTTTTCCTTCATTTCTCCTTTCAACGTTGTTCCCGTCACATCTCAGCGCACATTCCCTCTCCATGCACTTATTTCCTCTGTCTCTCATCCCTCCTCCATCCGTCATCCCTCCAACTCTCCTCCTCCCCCATTCATCTCCTTCTCTCTTTCACCTGTGTTTCGGTGTGTTGAATGCCAGGAGCCTGGTGTTTCCATCCAGGGGAATGTCCCTGAGTCTGCTGTCATTGATGTCGAATGATTGACACACTTCACGAAGATTGTTTTGGGGGTATTTTCATGCAGTATTTAAGAGGTGATCTGGTCTGTGCGTGTATTACTCTGGCTGTGAGAGGAAAACATGAACTATTCATCTGTACAAGCACTTTATCAAAATCAGAGTGATTGAATACAGGTTCCTCAACCTCTGTGGTTTAAATCTGTTAGTGGAAACCCCCCTCCAGCTCTCTGTCCTGAAGTATTCATTGTTTCATCTGCTCCCAGTGGAGCGCGCGCGGGCGTGCGTGTGTGCATGCGTGAGTGTGTGTGTGCGTGCATGTGTGTGCGTAGCACTGTATATCTATAGCCAATTTCTGCCTGGAACCATCTTAGTATATGTACAGGTGCACACAGAATACAAACTCACACACTGAACTACACAATGGGATCAGCTGACTCCTAAATCAAATGCAGAACATGGACTGTTGGAAGATTGCTGCAAACCGTCGTTCGGTGGAATGGAGTGGTTCAATCCTGTCGTGACTGGAGCATTTACTCAGATTTAGGTGGGGTTTAAGGTTTTCCAACTAAATGGGATTGTCCAGTTACATAACAGCTAGCAGTGTCTTGATGCTGTGACCTGCCGACCCCAAATGTCATACAGCAGCCTTACACTTTGATTTAAATCCCCCCATGGGTCCATTATTTATAGGAGCTTTTCTCTAAAGGCCCGACTGACCGGACTAATAGGAATTTATGACCTTTAGGTTGGGTCATCGGTCAGGGAGGTCATGACCGCATGAGGAATGTAATCGCTCTGTCACTGATGTTATCAGCCAGTTTCAGTTTCAGATAAGCACCTAGACAGTCAACTTCTGACTTGGCGTGTCAGCAACTCCTCGGACAGCTTCAGTTAACTGAATTGAATGATACAGTTGCTAGTATTCCCAACAGATGGATCGTCTATCGCGGAGAACGTCGAAGGGTAGTCGTAGAAATGCCTCATTCATTCACTTTTTCTTTTAATACTGACCTCCTTTGAAGTTGAACAAAGTGTGAAATAGATTTTGTTTTGGGGCTTTGGGATTGGGACATGATGTAAAGTTCCAGTGCATGGAACCCATAATTGCAACAGTTACCAAACAGGAGCTTGTCTCTGGACGGCCGAGTAGGATCTGGTCTGTTGACAGTGGGATACAAACTGTGATTGCTGCTTCTTTCCGGCTGGGATAGAGCGTGACCGTAAAGCCTGGTCTTCTATTGTTCTGCCTCGCTTTGGCTGTCCTGTGCTGTTTTAACCCCCAGGGCCATAGGAGAAAGAGCCAAGCCCCCCCCCTCCCTCCCATACACACACAGTGCAGTCCCCTATCCCTATCTCAGCTAACGGAGGATAATAAATGTATCCTGTATGAATTCCCTTTTTCCCCCCACCGTGTTATTTTTAGCTGCCCACTGATTGTCATGTTCTGAAGATTGGAGTCCTCCGCTGTGGAAATCGAATCAGGCTCCATCTGTTGTCGTTGGGTAGAGGGAAAGAGCCGGGACTCTGGTCTTTTCACTTTAGTTTCTATTGGGTAGCCCTCTCCGGCCAGTCCTTTAGCAGGATACACTGTGTGGGAATTGCCTTTGAATGAACCTACAAGGCCAATGGGGTGTGGTACATGGTCAGTACTTGACTTGGAATTATAATATGTATAATATAATATGTACAGAAGCTCCAAGTCAGTCCTTTAAACACAGCTCTTACATTCAGTCCCTCAAATTGCAACTCTAAGTGGCAGCACCCAGAAGGTTGCTGGTCTCTGATCCTTTAGATCAGCTGTCTCTTGACGTTGTGCTGATGAAAGGCACCTGGTGGAATAATTGCATAAAACGCATATCAGCGCCGGTGTCTGGAGTCCAACCCTGAATCACTCCTAGGCTTTTCGAGGTCTTGTAGCCGATGTCTCGGGTTGGGCTCCCGCACACATTACAGTATGTCTGGTGGATGGTCGGCCACCTTGGATGAACATGCTACAACATTTCAACCAAATATCGTCTTCAATAAATGATTCCCTGATTCAACGAATGACAGACAAAAGGACCAAATGCATTGACCGCTTCATGTTTATCTACAACCACTAATCAGTGTAAATCTGCCATGTAAGTTTTTTTGTTTATTCAGCTAATAGAATACATTTTGTTGGATTCTCGACTGACCACGACATACATTTTTTGCTTATGCTAGCACAAGACAAATGGATAACTTACCATGCTATAAGCTAGGTCTTAAAATTGGCCTGTAAGTTCATATCTGTTTAGTCTGTATATATACTTTTATTATTGGCTAGTGTTAAGGTAATAACCTCTCCCTAATAAATTGGATTAAAAGGTTCTGGTTAGACACATCTGTAGCTTGTAGTAAAAACTCTGTACAAATATCGCATACATAGCAATAGAATCATTCATATTGCACAGCTTTAGGTGTAAAGACATATCTGTGTTGTTTTAACCGCTCTGGCCTGCTACAAGTGACCTTATCTGTGAATGCCGTCAAACAGCAACGTCATGCTTAACCTGGCGCCCCACAGTTGGCAGTCGCTCTGGCCTCTGTTTTCTTTTTCCATTTCCCCCCTACCTCGGTCCGCTCGCACCCAGTTCACCGGCTGACGTCTGAATGGAAAACAACGCGGGATTTTAAGTCTGACTGAACTGACCGGTCTTTCTGCCCCCTTCCCCAGGATGACAACTGGGGCGAGACCACAACTGCGGTCACGGGGACATCGGAACACAGCCTGTCCCAGGAGGACATCGTCAGGATCACCAAGGACCTGGAGGACAGCGTGGGGCTGGACTGCCGGCGCTACTTCACCCTGACGGTGTCTGTGGTCCTGGGCCTGCTGGTTTTCCTGACACCCCTGGCCTTCCTGGCCCTGCCCCACCTCCTCTGGCCCGAGAAGCTCCAGGCGTGCGGAACGGCCTGCGAGGGCCTTTTCATCTCTGTAGCGTTCAAGCTGTTGATCCTGCTGTTCGCTGTGTGGGCACTGTTCTTTCGGGCGCCGCGCGCCGGCCTGCCCCGAGTGTTTGTATTCCGGGCCCTCCTGGCGGTCCTGGTCCTGCTGTTTGTCATCTCCTACTGGCTGTTCTATGGTGTTCGGATACTGGACTCACAGGTACGGTTGGGGGTTGTGTGGGTGGGGTGCATGCTAACACCGACGCAGGATGTGTAGATGTGTGTCTTGGAAAGGTTTTGCAGACAGTGGAAATGTATTACTTACTGGGCGGCAGAACACACATTTCTATCCTGCATGTGTCCTTGTGACGGCCTCTGCTGTCTACCCGTGCAGGACGAGAACTACCAGGGTATCGTCCAGTACGCCGTGTCTCTGGTGGACGCACTGCTCTTCATCCACTACCTGGCCATTGTTCTGCTGGAGCTCAGGCAGCTGCAGCCAGCCTTCTCCGTCTGCGTAACACGCGCCACCGATGGAGAGACGCGCCACTACAACCTGGGGCAGCTCAGGTGAGACGCGGGGGAGGGGTGTGGGTTGGGTTAGGGGTAGTAATTTAAAGACGTTTATAAACGGTCTGAGATTGCAGACTATCGCCAGATGAGAAATGAGACTTCTCCTTTTGATAAGGAAGAGAGTTGGCGAGAGCGGGGGAGAGCGAATCAGGAGGTGAGAGGATTCAGAGTTAGCAAGAATCCCATGACTGGGAGTTTGAGAAGAGAGCATGAGTAATGAACACGGAGAACCGCTTAAACTAGAAGAACCTGGTTGACAGACTGGAATATCAGCACAGATGTTTTACCTCAGGATGAGTTGATGAGTAATATATTGGGCCTCTCAAAAAGCATCCATAATGTGTCACGGTCTAAAGTGCTCTTCCTGTCTCTGTTTTTCGCAATGTCTCTCCATGTCTTTCTCTGCCTGTCTTTCTCCGTCTTCTCTAGTAATTATATCAGCATAGATATGGTGCACCCTGGTTCAAATCGCTGCCATGCAAAGTGCTCAAACCTTTTTCTCACCAGCATTGCCATTGGAGAGCCCTGTCTGATTCCTTGGCTGGCCAATGTCATGTTAGCCTTTGTTTTCCATCTGCACTTGGAAACAAATGGCTAATTTGTTGTCTTGTTGTCCCTACAAGGCCACAGAGAGTCTGATCAGAGAGGATACTGGTACTAAAGACACCTAGTGGTACTTGGACTATACTCAGATGACTCAGATACCACAGGCTTACTGGTTAAAATGACATCAGGGGTGCTGGTTAAAATGACATCAGGGGTGCTGGTTAAAATGACATCAGGGGTGCTGGTTAAAATGACATCAGGGGTGCTGGTTAAACTGACATCAGGGGTGCTGGTTAAAATGACATCAGGGGTGCTGGTTAAACTGACATCAGGGGTGCTGGTTAAAATGACATCAGGGGTGCTGGTTAAAATGACATCAGGGGTGCTGGTTAAAATGACATCAGGGGTGCTGGTTAAAATGACATCAGGGGTGCTGGTTAAAATGACATCAGGGGTGCTGGTTAAAATGACATCAGGGGTGCTGGTTAAACTGACATCAGGGGTGCTGGTTAAAATGACATCAGGGGTGCTGGTTAAAATGACATCAGGGGTGCTGGTTAAACTGACATCAGGGGTGCTGGTTAAACTGACATCAGGGGTGCTTCGGGGGTATTCAAGACGATGTCCAGTTGGTGGTACTGTTAGCAAAAAGGTTGGGAGGCATGTCTGTAACGCACACACACGTTCCAGGAGAGACAGACTTACACTGAGACGGGCATGTTTCCGGCCATTTGCCCAGGCCAGTTCTTGGTCATTCCCAGGCAGCCAGTGATGACATTCCTCAGTTTGTCTCTCTGGCAGGCAGACTGTCTGGCAAGTCTCTGACGACTTAGCATAATGATTAACCAGCCGAGGCCTGGAGGCCTTTTCTTCTGTTTGGCTGGGGCTCTTTTTCGATACTCATCTCAGGGCAGGAGAAGCCCTTACTTATAAAAGAATCTAGCTTTTCACCTCCTGAGGTAATCATTGAGTTACCTAAGAAACACCAGAGCATTTGACCGTATCAACTAGCTACGGGAGAAAAGAGCCACAGGCCTAGACAGGCTCATATCTTGGCCACTGTTTGGGATCCAGTGTAGTTGTAATAAATGCTAAAGAAGCCCCTGACTCTGTCACGATGTGCGGTCTTTGGTGTGTCAGAAGATGTCCATCCTCTCTGCTCTGGATGGTGATGCAATTGCTTTATTTGTTGTTAAATGCATCCAAGAAAAATGTGATTCATTTTTCCCTAAATTGTCCAGCGGTGCCTTTCTCTAACACAATGTTCCTCAACCCTGCTCCCGGATGCCTTCCTGATCTGAATGTCTTAAGTTTCTCCCTACCCTAACACACCTGATGTAGCTCATGAAGGACTTGATAATGAGCTGATCATTTGAATCAGGTGTGACAGAGCAGGGAGACATCTAAAACATGCAGGGCTGGGGGGCACTAAGGAGCAGGGTTGAGAAACACTGCCCAATAAATCAGACAAGGAAAACACTTTTAGGTGAGGGTGTTTTTTCACTGCAACCGTACAGCTTTT
This sequence comes from Esox niger, assembly GCA_016801105.1. NCBI lineage: Eukaryota > Metazoa > Chordata > Actinopteri > Esociformes > Esocidae > Esox > Esox niger. Next base: position 42,259 of record JACXGJ010002903.1, read on the forward strand.
ATGGTCTAGTCATAGTTTTCATATCTTGCTAGAAGCAAAATTAATGTATAAATGTTTTTCATGGTCTAAAAATAGACCATGATAAACATGTACTTCACGTAGCTTAAATAATATTACTACACATTTTACATTGTACATAAAGTAAATAATCAGATTATGTTTTGACGGTATATACATTGTTATGACTTGCCAATAATGTAATTCAAATTTTATTTAAGGGGGAAAACTGAATATAGGCGATGTGTTTGTCTCTGTCTGGGTAGACAGTAGCCTTACTGTGCTGCCTGCCTGCCTGCCTGCCTGCCTGTCTCTCTGCCTGTCTGTCCGGCTGCCTCAGGAGGAAATGGGAGGCACATGTTCAGCCGGCACGCGGTGCTCCCTCCCTCCCTGACACTTTGTCCCCAACAATTAAGTTAGCGCTTATGGCACAAGCATGTGGGAGAGGAAAAGCTGCAGTGGCGTGGAGATTCTGGATTCTGTGTCAAACATATGGGCCGATTGTCCTGGAGGGTGGACAGACCAGTCAGACAGAGGAGCCATGTGGAACGAACCTGTGAACAGCTGTTGCATCTGTCCAATCAGTGGGCTAACTGAAGTTACAACACAGCTTGTATGACCAGGTTACAGTGCACTAGCATGAAATAAATATTTTCTAGATGGAAACATGATCGTTTTGTAACTGATGTTTTCGGTATGTTTGTCGACAGGGTTCTTGCACTGTAGTGCCTCCTTGTGGTAGGTCTGATGCCTGCTAGCTCATTAGGGGTTGTTGGCCAGAGAATGGTCTATCCACCAAATGTATTTTACCTGCAAATACTACCCGACATAGTGAGATGTGCATCAGAGGGCACATCTAGATCTTCAACATTCCTGAATTGAGAAACAAACATAATGAAATTTTCATAACGGAATTGAAATGATCTCTGTCTCTCTCGTTGTCTGCCCATGCAGCGTCTGGTGTTTTTCCCCTGCTTTTTATTGATTGTTTCATTTGCAGGGTTTCAAGGTATATTTCTTCCTCAAAAACATGCCTTATTCATTTCATGGTATTGACTGCACGTTTGCACTTGCTGGTTATTGTCCTACACCCTTCAAGTCAGATTCTTTTTTTTCTCATCAATACGTCCAGAGGTTCCAAATGGAAATATATTTTTCTTTGTGTGTGTGGTGTGTGCGTGTGTGTGTGTGTGCGTGCGTGTGTGCTTGTAGTATTCAGCGAGCAGCTTTGGCAATCATTGAGAACTACTACAGGGACTTCCCTGTCCACAACCCGGCCCTGCTCACAGCCTCTAAGTCGCGGGCGGCCAAACACCTGGCTGGCCTCAAGGTCTATAATGTGGATGGTGAGTTCCCAACGACCCCTGGCACGGGTGAGTGCATGCAGTCTCTTTGGGTTTAACTGCCTCGGTCTTCTGTAGCTGCTCTCTTCTCTCTCCTTTGGGCTTCATGTTTGACACTCCTCTCCTGTTTTTCTGCTTGTTTGCTCTCTTTAACTTCCAAAGAGGTCTTTAAAGCTAAACTGAAAGCTTATCTTTTGGACTGTAAGTATTGTGTTTATATGGAATAACTGTGCCCCTCTCACTAAAACCCTGCATCTCTGACCTCTGCCAGGACCTACTCACTAACCCACCTCAACCACACTGGGGATTCAGTCCCAACCAATCTACTTACTTTCCACTGAAAATTGCATGCCTCATTGATTGAGAAAGACCCCTGTCAACGTGCTTGCACAGGCCACAGCACAACTGTCACCCGATAAGTAACTAGTTAGTCCCACATGTTGCTGAACATTTGCTTTGACAGTTTTCGAAATGGAATATGAATCCATAGAGTTTGTCAAATCAGCTGTAGGCAAGAGTGCTGTCTCACAAGACATCTGGAGAGAGGGAGAATAAATAAATACAAGGTCTGTTGAAGAGGCATCATGACTAGTTCATGAGCACATGACTGTTCTTCGTGCTCCCTGTTAGTGTTAGTCCTGTTCTCGCCCTCTGTATCTCTCCTCCACAACCCACCCTGTGTGACCGGGACTCTTTTTGAATTTCTCGGTATCTGTCCTCCTATTTTAGTTTTTTTGTGTCTGTCTCTCTCTCTCCTCTCTTCTCTCCCCCCCTTTAATCCTACTCCTACAACATCCAGTGTAGTTCAGAAGACAGACATCAATGTTAAATCAATAGCTATCTGCCCACTGTGTTGCTCTTCTCTCGTTCCCCTTGTTGAGGAGCATGCGCCTAGGGAGATCCTCTCTCTCATATTACAATAACTGCAGCCTGAGTCAGGGACGCCGATATGACAAAGTCTGTGATCCGTAGCTCAACCACTAAGCAATGTTGATCCTGTTTGGAAAGTGACTACAGACAAAGCAGCTGGAGAAATGTCTGCTGAAATGAATCAATGACACTCAGACACTAATGCTGTGTTCCCAGTGTTACTCTCTTCATGCTGACAGTCAGACCAAAATACACCCACTGTGTTCTTGCTTTTACAGCGAGCCAAGCCTTGAGCTGTCTTGATAATCAGCAGTCAGTGTTCTTACAATCACCATTACTACCTACATTGAGAATCCCCTCCCATCTTTTTGGGGGTATTTCATTTTTTTTTTTACAGGTTCCTGATCACAGCAGCCATTTTTTCAGACCGGTTCTATATGGCAGGAATTTATAAATTCACCGTTGTTTTGTCCTGATCCCCAGCCCATCCCCTATTAATACTGCAGAAGCCCTTTCTTAACCTGTATTAACATGAGACGCAGCTCCCTTGCATATTAAAACTCTCATAATTACATGCGCCCCGACACTCAACTTTTGAAGTCGGCCCAGGATGGTTATTACGACGGACACTAAGCACCGCCCACAGGCACAGAGTAGCAGAGGAACCTGAATAACTGAATATTAAGCAGTGAGAATGTGTTGGTGAGGGAGTTTAAACTTGGGCCATACATTTTTAACCATGCCATTTTTTATTTCCTTCATCATCTGGGTTTAACTATTATTCAGAGAAACAAAGGGCTTTTTTATGTGGCATGCTGTAATTACAGGACATGTTTTGTTAGTGTGGTGACCTTTTGACACTGCCTCTTCAATGTGCCCCATCTGTGAAAACACAGAAACCTAACCTGTGATCTGCATTTATAGGCCCTGGAAACAACGCTGCCACCGGATTGGCCCAGTCCCAGTCCAGGGCCATGATCGCCGCAGCTGCCCGTCGCCGTGACACCAGTCACAACGAGCTGTACTACGAGGAGGCGGAGCACGAGAGACGGGTCCGCAAGCGCAAAGCCCGGTGAGGATTTGGTCCGTTACATAAGAGTTTTGAAGGTTAGCTGGGGGATTTCTATTGTACTTCTAAGGTAAAGAGAACCAGTTAATATCTCGACCGTATTGGCGTGACACGCGGTACTCCTTTAATGAAGTCATAAAGCCCTTTGAAGCTGAGATCCCAGGCCTTCCAGCAAGTGTACGACAACCCCATGTCATGTTGCCCATCCAGGCTGGTGGTGGCAGTAGAGGAGGCCTTCACGCACATCAAGCGCACGCAGGAGGAGGAGCTGAAGAAGGCGCCCGGGGACGTGATGGACCCCCGCGAGGCGGCCCAGGCCATCTTCCCCTCTATGGCGCGGGCCCTGCAGAAGTACCTTCGGACCACCAGGCAGCAGCACTGCCACAGCATGGAGAGCATCCAGCAGCACCTGGCCTTCTGCATCACCAACAACATGACACCCAAGGTCAGACACTCTTCTGTCCGCACGCGGTCCCGGCCGCCCCCCCAGCGTGTGTGTGTGTGTGTGTGTGTGTGTGTACCACGGTGTTGCTGAGCGGCAGACGGCGTGATTAATAGACAACCTTGTTCGTGATTGATTGTGACTGTCCGCCGGGCTCGGTGTCGTTCTAGTTTGATGTGTTTTTAATGTATGTTCTCACAAGCCTCCGACTTCGGACGGTTGCTGTGTATTGACTCCCACTCCTTTGTCCCAGGCCTTCCTGGAGAGCTACCTGAACCCCGGGCCCACCCTGCAGTATGGCCGGGAGCGCTGGCTGGCCCGGCAGTGGACCCTGATCAGCGAGGCGTCGGTCACCAGCGGGCTCAAGGAGGGCGCCCTCTTCCTCCTCAAGTGCATAGACTTCAGCCTGGTGGTAACTGCCAAGAGGATTCCTTACATCCAGCTGTCGGAGGAGTTCATCGACCCCAAGTCGCACAAGTTTGTCCTGCGGCTACAGTCCGAGACCTCCGTGTAGAACTGGGGGATTGTTTTCAACATCAACCTGCTTCCCTTGTATTTTGATTTTTTTTTTATGTTTTGGATTTGATTTTTATATATTATATATGAATATATATGTTACACACGTTTGAAAATATTGTCCTTTATCTCTGATTAACCTGGTTTACATGAGGTGATTTGAAAGAGAGAAAGAAACGGAGGGGGATAAATGAATAATGAGCAGCGGTGATGAATTGAACACATTTTTCGTGAGAACAAAGATCAGTGAATCGGACCCGGATATGTACATGGTGTGCACACAACTGCATAGAACTTGTCTGTGTGCACAATCTCTTGGTTCACCTCGGAAAGACTGAAGCTGAGGTCGTGACCCGTACTCTTAGCTGCTAATATTCCATGGTAACCGACACAAGGAGGGGGTGGCCATTTTGATCTCTTTAATGTCAGCCAGCTGCGGCGGCCGTTCCATCCCCTCCGCTCAGCTAAACCACTACGGACTGTCGCCATTCAGATTCTCTGGTGTTGAACACAGCCCGGTCCCAGGCCAGTCCTTCTGTCTGTTCTGCAGTGGCGGTCATTCCACTCCCCACCAACAAAGTGAGACTACTCTTCATGCCCCCATATGGACGGACACCTGCAGTTCAGAGGCACTGGAGCTCTCCTAGTTTGTCTGCTTTCGCTGGGTCATTGCTGTCGACCTTTATGGCCTATATCTCGTCGGCACAAACTCTTATGATTTTAGTCTTTGATGACCAAAGTCCTAAATATAGCTACTTCAATCACATTATTTGCATTACATGCACATGTTTTCTGCATCTGTATATTGAATATGTATAAATACATTGATCTGTCTGTATTAATGTGTCTGTTAGGTCAGCTCCCCTTCACATGTCCTTCGCTCCCAGTCTGTGGACATGCTGTAGTCCTGCATGGACTTCGGTGGCGTTTTTCATGTTTCACTCAAGCTCGGCCTTGACTGTTTATCGGAAATATTCAATGACATTTCTGTGTCAGAAGTTTAACCCTGAGACGGAAAGCCTAAAATCTCCAAAAAGATCTGTCAAAAGGCTATTTTCAGACCGAAGTATGTGCTGTCTAGCGGCCAATGCAAACAGGGGTACGTTTCTAGGTGTTAACACTGCCTGTTCCCTGTAGCTGTCCAATCGGGGGGTGAGATCCTTCTGTAGCATACAGCATGCTCTGTTTCAGGCACTGCCGCCGAAACAACTTATTGAAATGTAAAAGGTTACCTTATTAAAACCGTTCATCGCGTATGACACTGATTTGGACCACGGCCTTGATTAGTTCACAAACACACCGCATACTTTACTCTGCAGCTGTTGCCGTTTAAGTTCCGTAAACAGCTGATTAACATGACTGACATTGAATCTGGTGGGGGCCAGTGAGGAGGGGACTTCCCTGATTTGTTGTTTACGACCATGTCAACAAGCAGGATATCATGTTCAGTTTGTGAGGACACGCTAGCTTCAAAACGGAAGAACGTTGGTCATATAATGACCAATAAACCCATATGCTCCCCTCATGAGCGAGGCTGATAATAGTAGGTCCAATTGAGTTTTAGAGATGGGTTGTTTAAAGTCTACCTGTCAATGTATGAGCTTGTTAATCCACCTTTAAAATGGCCTTGGTTTGTAGAAGTCCCGCACACTGTAGCACAGTTCAGCATTTTCCATTCACAAAAACAAACTGTGCTTCAGCGCCCCCTGGCAGACAAACCCAGACACGACAGTCTTCCGTCTTGGGATAACTTGGTGGGTGGATTTCCATGAAGGCGGCTGACACACTTTCAAACATTTAGATTCACCCACACGTTCTGCTGTGTCCCCTTATACGGTCGCAGATACTCTGCGCTGTTGTTTTCGCACGCACGTTTAAAAAGGAAAAAAGGCCTTTTTTATACCTATAGCACTGGGTGTCTTTTGTACTCCAATGGCTGGTTTTCCTGGACACGTTTTAGGCCTGGACCTGGAAATCGGCCCCAGATGTTTGGACTTCATCTGAACCCAACTTCCTGTGACTCTGCTCTTGTTTCTACACTGTATTATTTATGTAATGCCGCGTGTGCATATGCCATCCCCTGTCACGTGAACAGCCACCCCTGTATATTGACCTCTGTCACATTTTGTTAGCCTGGTCCCAGACCCAACCTTTTCTGGAAAAATGGCAGAAAAGGGTTCGGTACCAGGCTAATGGGCTACCAGGTTGCACTTGCGCTGCAGGTCTTTTTACCAACCTGATGTTGCATTGTAACGAATGTGTCAATTTCACAGCACACTAGGCATTTGTATAAAATAAACATTTTTTATGAAGATTTGTAAACTGTCTTTATGAAGGACTGTTATTCAATCGCTACGGCTGATGATTTTCCACACTGAATTGAAATGACCGTTACTTCATTCTCTGGGCCAGAGTTAAACTCCTTTCTGTAGGAATCAGGTGCCACCAGGCTCTCCAGGATGGCCACTGTGTTGTTGTGACCGCTGTTAACCGTGTCAGACACCAATTTAAACATTCTGCTCTGTCATCTCCCATTAACAGTTAGATCCCGCTCTCTGGAACGAATGAGCCAAATGTCAACTCAGTTTTTTCGGGGGCTGGCTCGATGTTATGGTGTCTGTAATAATTGGCTTTCTGTCAGGCTCTCAGTGGGGCACCACAGAGCCTTGTGGGTAAATTAATGTGTCCAGTGGCGACGCAAGCAAACTCATCCCCAAAAAAACAGTTGAGGGCCCGTCTGTCAGTACTCATCTGTTGCCGAGGCGATCCTGCGTTCTCCGCTCCAGGAGAGGCAGGGAGATATGGATGAGACTGGAGACGAAACGAGAAGCATTTGCATCTAAATGGGATATGTTGTTCTCCCATCTCATCCCTTTCCTCCTTTAAATTTTGTAATTGTGTGTGTTTGCGTTCGGGCTGGCACATGCTGTGTGCACGCGGACTGAAGCAGGAGTCGGATCAATGGGATCAGGTTATCCAATGTGTGCCAAGACCTTAGTTCTCTGAGTCAGGCTCTTGGGCTTTTGGCTTGGCTGAACAAGATCAGTGCTGGGAAGGGAAGATTCATTGGTAGCCTGTGCTCGTGAAAGTCAGATCGAGCTCTCCTGACCAGAGTCCTACTAGCAAGTCTTCAAATCTGAAAAATGTAACAGCTGTGTTACAAACACTCCAAAAGTTAAAACACATTAATAGTTTGACTAATGTGTGAGAGAAAGTCAGAGTACAGAAATGTAGTTGGGATTTCAAGTATTCAGTTAGATGTCAAAATGTTTCTTGGTTTGAATAAAGGGAAGAATAGAGCTACATTTTTTATTTAACATTAAAATGTGTTTGTCTAGAAGGATGTGCATTTTGCTTTATCTTGTTTCAAATGATACAGGCCCACATTCCAAAGCCACGTACAGCCTTGTATCATACTTTGTTGTTATATTGATGGAGTAATAATCTTTGAGTGACAGCTAATTTGCATGTAGCTGCATATGGGCATACAAGAATACATTTGCATTTCATTATCTTCTACCATCTCTTCATAAGGTAGAGCTTTTTATTGTCTCTAGATGTAGCCACTTGAGTGCATTTAACACACATCTCATGTACGATTTCTGACAGCATCCTGTGGAGACATTATTTCACACTGATAACCGACAGTAAACTGCAGGAGAGAAGGCGGTTTGCCCGGGACGTCATATGAATATTGACAGTTTCTATTATGAAAGCAATCTGAAATCTCAACTTGCTGATAAATAGATGAACCACCTCTGAAGTGATTCTGCTCCTACAATGAACCTTACAACCCATAATCCCTTAAAGTGTCAGGGTCACACTGATTGGTGAGGAGAGTCCCCTTTAAACAAACCGTTATTCCAAAACCAGCCCGTCGGCACTATAAACTCGGAGTGCCCTGTATTGTCATGTGTCACTAAAGAAATTCCAAGGGTGTCTTCTGGAGACCGGCGAGGAAATCAATAAACCCATCAAATTCGGGACATACTTGTGACTCGAACGATGCAATTCACATTCCTCTTTAAATGAATAAAACAAGCATGAAATGTATATGAACGAGCCCTTCTGTTGTTAAATCAAGAAATAAACCTAAAAAATGATTCAGCTTGGTTTAGCAGATTCTTAAGAAATTCTTGAAAGTGTAATATTATTAGGCGTGGCTATTAACGCTGTTGTGTGAAATTGCAAAAGCTCCAAAATACTGTGGTGCCTTATGGGATTCCACTTAGCTCCTGGAGACTGCAGCGTTGTGCACTCACCCCTCAGGGATTAGCAATTAGCCCCTATACCCTCGGTCATGTTCACTGAATTAGCTTGGGGACACTACGCAAATGGTGGAGGTGTGCAAAAACAAAAATAGATGGCCTTGGGTGGAGGGGAAGGGCAATTAGATATTCAGCAGGTATCTAAGGCTTAGTAAAATTTTCCAGGGTTGCTGGTTGAATCGCCAAACCCCCTGGACCCGCCCATCTGCAAGTCCTTGTGCTGCCGATTGAATCGCCAAACCCCCTGGACCCGCCCCTCTGCAAGTCCCTGTGCTGCTGATTGAATCACCAAACCCCCTGGACCCGCCCCTCCGCAAGTCCCTGTGCTGCTGATTGAATCACCAAACCCCCTGGACCCGCCCCTCCGCAAGTCCCTGTGCTGCTGATTGAATCACCAAACCCCCTGGACCCGCCCCTCCACAAGTCCCTATGTCGTTATCCTTGTAGAGCGTCATCGCATTCCATCATGATGCCGGTGTCAATAGAAACCAATGCCCCTGAGACATTTACCAGGGGCCGCAGCCAGCATTCACACAAACAGTGGTCCTAAGTGTTCTCCCTCCTCGGTCCTCTGGGAGAGGGGGAACATGCAGGGATCTGTCCTGTAGCCTGCGGACACAACCCCTCAGCTGGTCCCCATTTAGTCAGCCGCAGCCAGGCATGTTGATGTTCTGTGCCATAATCCAGATATACTGTATCATATCATATATGAGTAAAGCAGGAGGGAGGCCATTTTAACTGAATGTCACATTATTAATTTATGCCCAGTATCATTATCGATTCACTGTGTGTGTGTGTGTGTGTGTGTGTGTGTGTGTGTGTGTGTTTCAGGCTGTTCTCATCTCTGAGGTCATAGCTTCCGCATCCAGTCAGATGGGCTGCATGCTATGCTGAACTCTTCTCATGTTAAATTATTCAAAACCAATCTGAATAATGCAACTTTGTCAGTCTTTCTAACACAGGGTCAGAAGCACAGACACAGGCACACTTTACACACACACACACACACACACACACACACACACACATTTATGTTCTCTAAATGTAGCCACATACATGCCTGCCCATTTACACTGAAAAACATTTAGGTTGCGTTGCATTTATTTGTACAGCATCACAATGAAACAATGATGTAATTACGGACTTGAGAAAACAGTCTGGACTCCCATGAGCCATTGCAATCCTCTGCCATGAATACGTTTCTACTTGGAAAATGTAAGAGGTTATTCTATGTGGTAGTGATAGTTTTATGGTTCTGGCAAATTAGGTCTTGTAGGAAGAACTGTATGCTTTGGAGAACTCCTTAAGGTCAGGTAATAATGGCTAAACATAAATCTCAAAGACACCAAACATAAAATGTTAAATCCTTATATAACAGAAAATATGTGATCAATTCGATACTGTTCAGTAAAACATTACCTAAGCGATATCTGCTAGTCACTGTTGTCATGATCACCATAGTCATGACGATCGTCAGGATAGTGACTGTCCTCTGCATCCCTGTCATAGTCATAGTCGTCTCTGAAATCATCGTCATCCTCCGTATTAACCTTCCCAGACAGCACATCCTCTATCCAGTCCTCTAGTTCCTCCGCTGTGGGCAGGTCTTCATCATTTGACATGTCCAGCCAGACGCTGTCCGCCTGCCATAGTAAGGGGGTCAAAGTTCCATCACTGGCCACTTCACCCAACTATAATCGCCAAGTGTCCGTATGTATTCAATTATTTTACATGTCCACATTCGACCAACAGGTGCACTGTCGTCATCAACATTACCCCACTAAAACCCAATTTGAAAGGGAGATCAACTTACATCAGTTACATTCACCACTCCAATCTGAGGCTTAAACAGGTTAACCTTGAAGGTCTTCTCCCAGTATGTGGTCAACTGTGGAAGAACACAAACCACTGGTACAGTTGATGAAGCTGAACAATCACTTCACACCAGGTGAAATACTGTACGCAATGTTATTCTGTACACATGTACGACGGTGCGTCTGGTTCTGAGGTCATACCAGAGGAAAGTCATCTGGGTCAATCCACACTATGCTGAGTTCAGGGTTGTTGGTGTTATCTCTGGCCACGTCTTTCAGGATTTCCAGGAACTCATAACCATCTGTAGATTACACCATCTTAGAGATTCACTGCATCACAGATTAGAGAAGTGGCTCTGTAAAATCCAAGATCAACCCACCGGGGTCTTCCTCCTCAGCAAAGGCTACAATGTGGATCCCATCCATGTCATCCTCCTGGGAAAAGGACATTAAATATGTGAATGGGTACCCATAGTGTTCAGTCCCTCTAGTATAATTCCCTGTTCTCACGTAGAAGCAATGCAATGTTGCCACTCACCCATGTCTCAAACATGTCCTCTGCACGCAATTTTCTCAGAGTCGCCCTGCAGTAGATAGACCACAGCCACACAACATTTCAAAGATGTCCGACACGGAGCTGGATAATCCATGAGATCAGGAATAACAGTGATGATATTAAATGAACCAAGTTAGAATTATCCATCTGTGTGTGTTTATATGCATCAATGGTCAAAACATCCTAACCTTCTGTGTTGGTGGACAAAGTCCACTATGTCCATCTCTGAGAGTTGCCTGCCAGGGAGGATGGCTGGTTCCTCCATGAAGGGCTCATAGAAGTTCACCTCGTTCATCTTCAGAGAGAGGTGCTTGGCGGTCTGCATCACAACAAACAAACGTTCTGACATTTTGTAGAAAAAGAACCCACAATATGGCCGTCTGCACACGTAAATTGTATTTGATTCAGGTTAATGAAGGGCACTGTGCTCACAGCTTTGTCGAATGTGGCGAAGAACTTGATGTAGGGCTGAAAACGCTCCGAAGCCTCCTGGAAGGCCTTATAATCTGCCAGAGTTGAAGAGGAGAAAGAAATATAATACAGTTTGGCAGGGTTGCATTAACTACTCATCTTTCTTCAGAAAGCTATATGGTCAGGAAAACAAGGGGTTGACATTCAATTTCAGTTGAACAGTTTTCTCTCCCTGCCCAGTAACAGAAACACCCAGCTCAAAAGGGACCAGGCGGTCCTCTCAATAAGGTCACTGATACAGGTCCTACAATCTTCTCAGCAATGGGATTTCATTAAATAAAAAAGCTGCTTCCTACCGCTGTCATACAAAGGATTTTAAACTTATTTAGAGCAACGCTGTATATAATTGCTTCCGACCTGTTAGACAGAGAACTAGAAGCTATTACTGTAATAGCCTCTCAGGAGGCAAGGAGGAGTGTAGATCATTGGTAACGAAGTGTCTTTTTAGCAGCCGGTTTAATAGCTATTTACTTTCATTAGGTCCCTGGCACAGTACGGGGCCTCTGAGGGGTGTGGGCCTGGAACGGCAGGGTGACATTAAGGGCAGATTGGTACAGGAGAAATATGAGAGCAGACAAACGACTGCATGTTAAATTGAGGGGCAATGGCTGTCTCTGCACACTCTCTCCGCCACACTCATTTGATTTGTGTGAACAGGGCATCGCATATGATTAATGCCTCTGCGTTTGCAAACAGACACGCGCGCACGCTCGCGCATGTGCAGGTTGGAAACATTTCATCAGACTCACAGGAGTCCTCTCCCTTGAAGTAGCCAATGAGGCGGATGTCTTCTTCCATCCTTTCAAAACCCCTGAGCTCCATGGGGTTGCTGATAAGCTCTACTGGATCCTCTAGTACCTATGGCAATGTAAACATCGGGCTGCTGTTGTTAAGGTACACTGGAATGTTTGTCACATTTCAGAAAACATGTAAAGCCAATGCATTCATCATTCATAGATTCATTAGGTTTAAACCGAAAGTATTTTCCAAAGCATTACTATGTACTTTTCAGGAAAGACAAGGGGGAGAAGGACTTAAAATGGATGCCCGCTGAGCCTTGTATTACATTGCATCATTTACGTGTCCTAATCGTTTTTTGTTTGTTTACGAGGTCCTCCTCTGACAGTGCCCCCTCTCTCTCATGTCTCTCCCGCTTGTTCCCTACTCACGTCCAGCAGGAATTCCACCAGAGTGTCTGCTGAGAGTTCCCCATCAAACTCGATCACACGGTCATCCTTGAAGACATACAGACTGCCCTCCTCCTCCAAACCTGAGGTCCCATAGGAAAGGAAGATTCAAGTTGTATTGGGAACCAAGGGTTAACTGTGAAACAGATCTAGACAAAATGTTATTTTGAGAGAAACAATATATTTGCACAAATGCGGACATACCCAGTTTCTTTGCCACTTTCGCGTCCTTCTGGGAGTCCAACATCCCAAAGCCTATGTCCTTGTCCTCCAGGACTTGTGCAGTTAGCTAAAGGTTCGACAAGACACAGCATGAGTTGTTTCAATAATGTTGTGTTAACGTGTGTTTTGGGTTGTTTTTACCCTCTGATCCACCTGCACGAGTAAAGTGTCTCCACTGGGAAAAGTAAAGTATGCCCTCCTTTCAAACAGAACTGCTCTCCCTCTCCAGTGCTTAGGACTTGATCTGACAACCTCAGCCAGTGCTGTCTTTGCTAATAAGGCTTTGATCACAAAGGCGAACGGTGGAGAGCCCCCTGTGGACTGGCTGTGGGAGGAACTCAGCTCTGTTTACTGTTCAGAGAGCTTTTCAACAGAGTACAAAGGCCTCTAAACTATCACCTCTCACCAGTGAGGTGGAGCTCGATTCAGGCCATTGTATTGAGACTGGCTTGGGTACTGACAGAATGATAAAACATTGTATTTATAATATCACAGGAGCAATATTGCATTCTGAACCAATTGGTTCTAAGCTATAATTATTGTCTGACTTAGAACATCAGAAGATAAAATATGAACTTCCTGATACAACGCTGCTCTTTCCTAGACAAACAGGTTATGTGTTCTATTCTGAAATTACCCATCAGTCCTAGACAAATGGAAGCAATATTACCCATACATTCCAGTCTTCATGTGAAGAGGTCATATGTACTTGTGAAATAGTTATTATTCTAGTCAGGCCTTACAAGAAAAGATAATGGTTTTCGATCCACAGTAAAAGTGCTTTGAATGTTGTCAACTAGTATTTACAACACAGCAATGGCAGCACACTGCAGTTATAGCGCACTTTATCTGCAGTAAAACAGCTTTTTTACTGCAGTATTTTTATATTTTGTATGCTGTTTATTTTCTCATGACGTGTTAAAACATGTAAGCGTAAGGGAGCATAGTGGTGAAACTGCAATAGACGGTTTCACTGACAGGAAGTTACCTGTGATTGAGATGCTATAGTGAACCATTGACATCAAACCTTAGTTATACAAAGCAAGTGGTGTCATTTGGTCATACAGCAGCTGTCCAAGCTCTGGGGCTGTAACTCTTGGCCACACAGGGTCCACCCAGGTAATTTCAAGTTTCCGGAAAGAGTGTTAAGATGTCGACACTATTTATGATTGTCAGTGGAGTTTAAGTGATGGACGGTGAGACAACTTGTGTAAAAGAAGCCTTTTAAATCAATCACCTTGAATGGGATGGAATGACAATGCTGACCTTGGGAACACAGAAGTGCTTTGACGACGACATCCAAGGAACTAGGCTTTTTCAAATGTCTGCCGTGTCAAAAGAACACTGTAATCACTGTTAACCCTAAACAATCAAACTGTATAAAATTCCCCAGTGTCGTTACCGTTCAGCTTTCCTTTGGCTGTTGCGTTACACATTTTGTCTTGAGATCAGAAGCGTAAACATTTCCTCTCAGACCAGAAATGTCGGCTACCCTGAGGTGGGCACCTGCACATCGCTGTGCTACTTCTCTTCCCTCTCTTCTCCTCCCTCACCTTCACCTCTCTTCCCCCTATTGTCCCCTTACCTCCAGCACAAGCTCAGTCATCTGAAGCTGCTTTTGTCTGCCCTTGTGAGCTGGCTGCGGTTCATGGTAGAGAAGACACAGCATGTCAAACCTCTTCAGAGCCTTCTTGTAGTTGCGTTCATTGATGTGTAGAACTCGGTCCTTCCCGTCAAAACTGGGGAACTCCAGTCCCTGCTCTGCGGAGCACCGGGATGCCAGGTACAGGCAGGGCAACAGACACAACCAGAAGAAATGCATGCTTCACACTGGAAAAATCCACAAATGGACTCTGAGTCAGAACTGGAAAAAGCCGAGAAAAACTGTACAAGAAAATACCACTTGAAGCTTCAATAGAAAGCAGCCAATACTAGTAATTAATTCACCACTTAAAATAAAGTTTTGAAAATAACTACCCCTTGCCACTGTAGTCACCTGCTCTGACAACTGTCCTTTCTGCCCCTCAAAATCGCCTTTCCCCTTCCTCTTACTTCGTATTCCTCACTCTTTGTCTCTCTTTCTTGTCTATTACACTGTGGAGGCACTTCTATCCCCAGAAGTACAACCAAGGAGCTTTGACAGAGTGGAAAGCTCACACCCCTCTCCATCACACTTTCAAGGCCTTTTTTTAGGAGGGCAGTTGTTTCTAGGCTTAAAATAACTGAAACACTTCAGAAAAGAGGACAGATAGATAGGAGTACCCCAGGGGGGTTACGTCTATATATCAACGCCTGACATGATGAAACATCCCTCTAGCTGTTCAGGGAATAACCAAGGCATTGGTATGTGGGGCAGAGTAAAGAAGTAGATCTGGACTGATAAGTTCGCCATTATTTTTGGAATGAGTCGGACTATAGCCATGTGTTAAAATGTAAGAATGTCTAAAATGTTCAACGTGGTGGAGATCCTAATCTACAGTTGTGGAAATCCACTGTGTTTCACTACTTTTTCCATTTGACCATACTGGGTATACAGATAGACCTAAATAATTTTAGAATTTCCCATGAACAGCAACAGAAAACCCAAATAACCAATAAACAGTACACACTTTATGCGCAAATTGTTTAAATATTAAGGTAAAGGTGCGTAGATACTGTAATTACGGTAAGAGTGTTCAGACCATAGTAGAGGCTGACCGATCCACACTTATTACGGTGTGAGCCGGAGAAGATGGAATGGACATGGTTGTTGATGCCTTTTCTAACTTTTCAGTTATGTGGAGGTGATTTCAGCGTAGCCGGATTAGGTAACGTTAACGATAAAAGCTCATAGTGTAATCATCATTTTTTTTTTGTCGGTGATGGACTGAAATGGCATTGTCGAATTTATCTCAGAAGTTCCCATTCAATACTAGCTAGCTACAGTAGCTGCATATATTATTCGCTTTTTGTCGTTATCCCAGATACCTAGTTCCGTATGTAAAAGTATTAGTACGTGTAAAATAAATCGTAGGAGAATATTGACGTCCGTAGCATCCCATTCAAGAAAACAAATGGCAAAATGTCAGCTAGCGAATACAATGCAACAGATGTCACCACTCACTAGTATAGTAGCTCGGATTATCTGCTCAGTTTAAGCTTTTCCTGAGCCTTACCAGACCATACTGTCGAAATGTGTGTGCAAGTGTATCCCGTGTTTACATCTGATGTCGGTGCACAACTAAGCATCCTAGTGCCTCGGGTTTTCAGTGTTTATTAAGTAGTGACACTAATGTGCTTTTCCGTAGCCCAGAAAGGCCTTACTTTTGCTCATCGAACTCGATTTTGTCAGGTGATGGTGGCAAGTGGCAGAAATACATTGAACAGATGACAGAAGCCGTACAGCAACACAAGCCTTGCAGCCCAAACAACTGCAGTTGCCACCTCAGGTACTGCCAATGGCAGAAATGACGACGCTCTCTTTAAACAGAATTGTAAAAGGCAGATAACTAACTGGTTGACTTGTTTGAAGCAGATAATTCACAGTTTCTACGTTGTTCCACCCAGTGTCTTAAAGGATGACCTACAACCTTTCAGCGGGGGAGTGTCTGAGGATCTCATGGCAGCTACAATTCGTCGTGGCGTGGGCACCCATTACCAGATAATTGACCATGAACTGTATCGGGAGCAGAACTGTATGTTTCCAGCCAGGTGAGGAAACATCACCAATCGGGGTACCCATCTGGGTTTTGGTTTTTTTCGTAACGCTTATTATAAAAAATGTATCTTGGGAAAAAAATACTAAGTTTGTGCCTGAATATATATTTGTACCCATATTTTTCCAAAAAGTTTCTAAGAGACCAGATCTTTATATACAGCAATGATCTAGGGAACTATCTGGGTTACTACCTTGAATATTTAGTGATCCAACTGATGTCAATCTGAGCATCCAAACATTTTATAATTCAGCTGTGCTCCTTATTATCCTTGATGTCTACATCGAAGGGCAGACTATTTTACCAGATTGAGGTGTAGTTCTCAGAAAGGTACATTGTTTGAGAGGGAGACCTAAATCCACATATCTGCCTCTCTGAATGTTTTAAGTGTAATGCCTCACTATTTTGCCTCATTAGTTTAGGTGTAATGTCACACCTTTCTGCCTCATTGGTTTAGGTGTAGTGTCATGTCTCACCTTTCTGCTCATTGATTTAGGTGTAGTGTCATGTCTCACCTTTCTGCCTCGTTGGTTTAGGTGTAGTGTCATGTCACACCTTTTTGCCTCGTTGGTTTAGGTGTAGTGTCATGTCTCACCTTTCTGCCTCATTGGTTTAGGTGTAGTGTCATGTCTCACCTTTCTGCCTCATTGATTAAGGTGTAGTGTCATGTCTCACCTTTCTGCTCATTGGTTTAGGTGTAGTGTCATGTCTCACCTTTCTGCTCATTGGTTTAGGTGTAGTGTCATGTCTCA
>JACXGJ010002904.1:0-59497 GCA_016801105.1 Esox niger
ATATATATATATATATATATATATATATATATATATATATATATATATATATATATATATATATATATATATATATATATATCATTATATGTTTATATTCAGGCATGTTTGTTAGACGGAAAAGTGGTGAAAAAAAGAGAACAGAGTTTGGCTGAAAGAGATGCAGGCCGCCTTCAAACCCAGGCTCAAGCAAAGCCATAGACCACACTACTCTGTCTTTTCTAGACTAATCCACACTTAATTTTGACCAAGTATGCCCAAATCCACTTTGCTCTCTGACGCTCTGCTGAATAGGAGGGAAAAGTCCCTGTCAGACTGTGTGAGTTACTGTGCCACGACTTTGCCCTGCTCGCCTCTGCCCCAAGAGGGGAAGCGTTCCCATCTTCTCAGAGACACCTACGTCCGAGCCGGACTCGTCGTCGGACCTTTGTTCTTCTGTCAGAAGCTTTAACGGTGTTCCGGTGCATTCCTCTCTTAACTCAAGCCCTCTGCTGCCTGGTTAGGTGGGCCCAGTTGAGGAGCAGGCTGTAGTTTGGATGCCGTGTCTCAGAGTTCAGAGGAGTGGGCCCCCCGGTTCGGTGTGATCAGGGAGGTCTCTCGTGGAGTGGTCTCTCCGGTCGTTATCTGACCGGGGCCAGAAGTGTGTTGGTTAAGGGAACCTGCGACCGCTTCTTAATAAAATGGGCCCTGTAGCAGAGAGACAAACTGTAACGCCTGTGTCCAGATTCAGTTGCAGGCCGATATACATTCTAACACCCATTGGGCAGCATAATGCTTCAGAGCCCGGGTGCAAGTACGTAAGGAGCCAGCGGCGAATTGCGGAAAGTTATTGCTCAATGCTACTGTGTTGAAAGCTTTGTATTGCAATGCTAACGAAATAACAATGCTCTCCTGTCATACCCCCATCCAGATATTCACGAGTCCAACTTTAAAGTGGACTCCAACTGCAAAGCCAGGAAAGAGCGTACGGCGTTCACCAAAGAGCAGCTCCGGGAACTGGAGGCAGAGTTCACACACCACAACTACCTGACCAGACTCCGCCGCTATGAGATCGCTGTCAATCTGGACCTCACAGAGAGACAGGTAATCCAGACGGTGGATCAGAGACTAACAACTACATGAGAATGGTTCTAAGCAATGTGTATTTACTACAGCAAGCAAAAAAGTGAAGAACTCGGCGGCCCATTGGATGCGAATGTATCATATAAAGGGCGATATTGGTTTTGAATTTCTGTGATCATGGAATAATTTTGTATTTAGCTAAAAGTACAGAAATCCTAAAGCAGGACATGTCGACAGGAGGGGGACACTGGAACCCCTAGCTACTGTAACCGCTGAGGTCAGTTTGTAAAACTGATGTATAATGTATTTGCTCTTGACACAGTGAGCAGGGAACACTGTTAAAACCTTAGCCTACAATCACAGGCCTGGTTTATTTCTTTTCCCTACCACTCCTCCCAATAGGTTTCTTATTGGTTTTAAGGGGATGTTTAATGGTTGGCGAATGAGAAGCTGATCTTAGAACCTGGTCCGATAAGGTTGAAAGAGTTTAAGGGCAGTCTCCCTAGCTCCTCTCCCCCGTTCCCTTCCTCTCCTAACGAGCCCATAGTTTCTCAGTGACCGCACGTAACCTGGCCTCGGATGGGTTTCCCAGGCCTGTTGTACTCAAAGCCAGCTTGGTCCCGGCCCTACACTTCATGCTCCAATTCCCACTGCAACAAGGCTCCACTTTTTTCGGCTTTTTTTCCGACGCATCCTACATGTCTTGGCAGACTGACTTCTCTTCAGTCACGAGTGGCAGACGGTATCAGAAAAAGGGATAGTCTTAATAAAAATAGTGTGGGAACAGATTAGTTTTTGTCCCAGTGTTGCCGTGGGGAATACCGAGAGGGGTCCACAAAGGTCAGGTTTGGCCTTCCCCTAAGCTCCCTGGGTCCAATAGACCCAGAAGGGTGGTGGCCTGGGTCCAAGATCATGTCATGAGGCATGTCAGTGTGGGGTACCCAAATATGGTAACCATGGTTGAAGTGAAAGTGTTGGTTTGACAAGTCGCTATGGGACAACAAACACAAGATGCCTGAGAGACTCTACAGACAAACCAAAACCACAATAACAAAGAGCAATGTATTAGATATTTCAGTCAACAGTTACCATGACAACAAAATAATGAAAAGTGTCAACATCACAGCTGCAACTATAGGGGTTATTTTCTAGTATCTATAGCTCTATTGGGCCATTTCAGTAGTGATACTGTAGCTAGTATTTTCTAATCTATAGCTCTATTGGGCCATTTCAGTAGTGATACTGTAGCTAGTATTTTCTAATCTATAGCTCTATCGGGACCTTTCAGTAGTGATATTGTAGCTAGTATTTTCTAATCTATTGCTCTATCGGGACCTTTCAGTAGTAATACAGTAGCCAGTATTTTCTAATCTATAGCTCTATCGGGACATTTCAGTAGTTATACTGTAGCTGTAGCCAGTATTTTCTAATCTATAGCTCTATTGGGACATTTCAGTAGTGATACTGTAGCTGTAGCCAGTATTTTCTAATCTATAGCTCAATCGGGACATTTCAGTTGTGATACTATTGCTAGTATTTTCTAATCTATAGCTCTTTCGGGACATTTCAGTAGTGATACTGTAGCTAGTATTTTTTAATCTAGAGCTCTATTGGAACCTTTCAGTAGTGATACTGTAGCTAGTATTTTCTAAACTAGAGCTCTATCGGGACCTTTCAGTAGTAATACAGTAGCCAGTATTTTCTAATCTATAGCTCTATCGGGACATTTCAGTAGTTATACTGTAGCTGTAGCCAGTATTTTCTAATCTATAGCTCTATTGGGACATTTCAGTAGTGATACTGTAGCTGTAGCCAGTATTTTCTAATCTATAGCTCAATCGGGACATTTCAGTAGTGATACTGTAGCTAGTATTTTCTAATCTAGAGCTCTATTGGAACCTTTCAGTAGTGATACTGTAGCTAGTATTTTCTAATCAAGAGCTCTATTGGAACCTTTCAGTAGTGATACTCTAGCTAGTATTTAATAGTCTTTAGCTCTATTAGGATATTCCAGCAGTGAATTTGTAGGAGAACACAGAGAGCTCCATTGTAACTGAAACCAACATACCCTCTGATACTGAGCATATGATCCAGAACTGAAATAATGCATCAGATTGAGGCTACACCGTCGGACCCCCAAACCACCAAAGTATACCCACCCAACTGATGTGCTCGACCGTTGTGTAAAGTTGTGTGATGACAACGCTTACGTTTCTACAAACTGGAGATGATCTAATGAATCTCACTACACCGTTCTATCATGTAATGACTGTAGTGTCACCTTGTGTCTACGTCCTGTAGGTGAAGGTGTGGTTCCAGAACAGAAGGATGAAGTGGAAGAGGGTGAAAGGAGGGCAGCCAGCTTCTCCTAACGACCTGGAGACAGATGACATGGACTCGGCTGCCTCACCCAGCTCAGAGTAAAATCTCCGACGGCGACTGGACATGCGTAGAGATCACAGGCATATTCCAGGAACGCTGACTGCTGGAACGCCTCATTTCTAGGGACCTACGCAGTCTGAACCCATGTGTTTTCTATTGTAAATACTTTACTGGCCGGACTGTCAAAGTCTTTTTTTTTTTTACTCCTGTTGAATGAGGACAATATTAGAACGTAAAAGAGGTTGTAACATTTTTTCTGTACCTCCCACGATCTTACCCCTGGAGCTTCAGGTGGGAGTACTGGAATAAGAAAATGAAGGAATTAACCAGTCTGAGACAGTATAGGATAACAGTCGCAGGGTTTCACCTTGCCCATGTGAGAGACAATAACTTGCTGTGGCATGTCAGGCACCTGATTTGATTTGAGAACATCTGCTCTGTTGTCACTTCCTCATTATGGCCCAGAAAGCTTGATTACAACCACCGGCAGATGCCTTCAAAAAACCTGATTTTATTCCAGGTTCTGTTGACATTTTTTTTATAAAATAGACTTTTTCTGTGTCTGTCTTCCTTTTTAGTTTACTTTCATGATATTGATAAAACACAGATGTTGCTTATTGAAATATGCAAAAAAATAATAAATCTTTTAAAGTAATGGAGAAAATACTTTCATAAATTCTTCCAAACAGGCTCATGGAAGTTATAAAACATTTGGCTGAGTTGGCATTTAAAGGATATTTAGTCCAATCTCTATGACAACTTTCTGCAGATGTCGGTCTCTATAACAACTGTCTTTATTTTCCTGTGTGCGTGTGTGTGTGTGTGAGAGAGAGAGAGAGGAAATCCACTAATATAGAATTAACTATGCAAATGTATTAATATCTCATGTGAGAAATGTATACAATGTAGGATTTAATTAAACTAATTTACCCCCACACAAAATCTGGGATATATTCCAATTACCCGTAGAAGTGTTTTCTCCTGGGAACTGGTTGAGTGTTTAATTTCAAATACCACGGTGATTCCATGAGCAATATGCCTTTTCCATCACTTTCAAATTTTGCACTTTAAATGTTTTATTTAGTCCCCTTTTAATATACCACATGCAGAATTCAATAAATCCTTTTTTATTTTTAATAATTTGTTTTATGTTATTAGTGGTTCATATACTTGTCCCATTTTAAGGTTAAACCTTTATGGTGAAACTAACTGGTTTTAACATGCTGAAAATATTCCTTAATTTTTTTAATAAAATGGGCCCTGTAAGTCATAATTTAGAAGGTGAGCTGGTGATATCAAAACCTTCACCTTTCACAAATGAGGACAAATCATTGGAGGGACCTAGCAGTAAACTGTAAAAATGTAATAGCACCGCAAGTAAATTAATCTGACATGGTACTGACATAAGTGGAGCTTGGCTGGGAATTTGAATGACCACATTCACTTTGCACACCATCATCACTGCCATTCCAATCAACTCACATAGCATCATTAACCTGAAAAGGTGAAATCTGTCTCCTAAAGCCCTATTTGGCCCCAAAACTATTTTCAACGGAAGCATCTGGATGGGGCCAATTTGATCTCAACCCGAGTGGAACTCAGTAAAACCCACGCAAGGGCCCCTAGGAACAAAAAGTCTGCTGGCTGACCACTTGCGTATGATGGAAAGGGGAAATAATAGGTGGGTATGGGTGAAAAGACGACTTCTCAAGTACAGGATGTTGTTGTAGCAGGTAGCCAGTCATCCAATTTCCTGCTTCCCAAAGAAAACAAGAGGTAAAGCATAGGAGTCCGGGGACTCACAATGGCGGGCCTATGCTCGGCTTGGCCGGTCCAAACAAAGACTTTGGAGGTTAGTGCCCTCTCTGTTCCATCGACGGGGAAAGCGGTTCCACACACACACCCATGGTAGGGGTCAAGTGTGACTGCGGCGCTGACCCAATGAGACCGAGCAGCAGCTGCCGGGGGGTGGAACGGCTCCAAGCCGATCCCCTCATCACTTCCTTCTAGTTGGGCCCCTATTAAGCACTATTATTGTATTAGCTGTAATAGTAGTCAAAATAAACTATGTCCAATTGTAATGATAGTATTAATATCACTAGTGTAAACCAATGAACGTGGAATGTTGTTCTTGTACCACTGAGGTTTCAGTAAAAGGAACAGGGTGGCCATATTTATGGATTACATTTAATTAGATGGTATTGTGTTCTGGGGTTGTGCTACTCTCGCCAAAACATTGAAGCACTGGGTTTTCCTTTCACTTGTCAGGGTAAACAAATGCAACAACAGTTAAAACATAACTGTTTTTCTAGACAATTTAAGTGGGAACTTTGAAAAAAATGAAATGGCTTGTTGAGCAATGTTTCTATGAATACCATATTTGCAAATCTCTTGCAAAATTCTTGTTTGTCAGTGGCAGGGACAGAAATGGAAAAAAGTTGCTACAGTTGCTTCCAAAAATAAGGATAGAGGCCATTTTGTCAATATCCTCAAGCTCTGATTAAGAAAGCAGACTCTAGTGGAAGGACATTCTTTAAATAGCTCCTGACATGCTTCTTTGTGAATATCACCTTTTTTGTCGGTAGCTCAGTAACAGCATTAGTAACGAAATTTGAATGAGCAGCTGGTGACTTCACCCTGCAATTCAAGGGGAACATTCTTACAATGGCCTTTCAACACAAAGAAAAGACTGCTGAAAATAACAAACGAACTGTGAAAGCTGCCAAACTGACCTAAATTCTCTATTCAACTACAGAGATCCAGGCCAAACCACAAATAATGTATTTGCAGTTAAACTGCTGCTGCGCCATTTGATTTTGGATATCATAACATTATTCATTGCACATAGAGTTATATACACATACAATTGTATAAGTGAATTTCCATAAGACTGCCTATAGTTGCAATACAGAAATATATCTCATGAAATGCAACAGGAAAGGTATACTTTTGACATTCTGACATATTCCAGTTGATAGAAAACATTACCAACCTACACTTCAGGCTGGGTCAAAGAGCAAAACGTTTTTATTTCAGCTGGCAGAGTTGGAAGTAGGCAGAAGATCCGAGGGCCGGTAAGGAAAGTTTGATGGATCGCCGGAGGTGAGAAGGTCGACGCTAAGAAGAAATGAAAGCGTATCCTTCGGGCTCTGCTCAGGCTTTTGGGCCCAGACCCATCTGCGTGATGTTATTGCTGGCCGACTAAGACACGTCCCTAATGAGAAGTCCCCCGACCACAACCTTACAGAGAGAAATGGACACCACTGGTAATATTTCGCCAAACGGTCACATAGCGTAATAATAGGAAGACAAAGTTATCTCTGCGTTTTTATTAACCCAGAATGAACCAATGGAATGTTAAAGTTAAAGGCCTACTCTTTAAAACCAATTGAGGTTGATTGACCACCAGTGCGTCAAACTGACTTCATCACATTCTGTCATTACAAGGTCTTCACGTATTGCATAAAAGGGTCTGTGAGTACGATCCAGAAAAAACAAAATAATTTAAAACGTATTGGGAAAACCACAACCATGTAGGCCAGGAACAAATGAGTTACATAATCGTAAAGAAGGTTAGCCAACAAGATGGCATTGTTTGTTTCACATGTGACTTTCACCCCCTTCATTAGATCAGAAGTCATCACCTGAATCTTATGCTTCAGTCATTTTCATCGGAGCACATCGCTAGTGCTTATTAAGACGAACCGATGAGGGGAGGGATTACTCAAAGGGGTGTCTGTGTCATCTCTGGGGCGAGCTCATGGTGGCTGTTTGGGAGGAATGGGTGTGGCCGGTCAAAACTCAGGCAGCCTTTGCACTCTAACACACATGGCTGTCTTCCTCATCTGTAGTGTCTCGTGTTGCTGGGGCAGGGCAGCAAGGAGAGCAGCTGGGATCAGCGACATTGATGTGTCCCTTGCAGCTTCTCCATCTTAGTTTTCCTTCCTGGCAGGGCCTGGAATCTCAACAAGTTCCTTCCCAGAATGCAGTGGCACAGGGAGCCAATCAATCACTCTTGCCAGCTTCCCGGGACACTGGAACGTCACTGCCAGTTACAGCCCCCCCCTCCCTCCCCCCGTGCCTCCTGGGAAGAGACTGAGCTCCTTTAGTCCAGAATAAGAAAGAGCATGAAAAATGGAGAAGAAATGCTTTTGAATTTTTACCTGATATTTTTCTCCCAAACGTGTTAAGTCCCTGCGGAGTAAATCTCGGTGGACTTGGGAAACTAGCTGAACAAAACTTTGAACAGATTTGTATATATTTACAGGGGTATTAAAACTCCAGATGAAATTGCTAAATGAACAAAATGCATAACCACTTGCTGTGCTTGATGCTGACAGAGTAATGTAGCAACTCTCATCCATCTGCCATTATAATCCAGACCCAGGCTGCTGCTTCTTCCAAGACATTCTGAAAGCATGTTCCTATTTGTAGCATACTGACCCCTCAACATGTATTCTCCACCAGGCAGATACCTCATCTACCATAGAAATGTAACAGTCTTCTGAAAACACGGCGATTCACTGTCCGAAGTTCGTCTCGACTTTGTTCAACATGTGCAGTGGGATGTATCCCAGACGCAGACATGCATCACCTTGCGCTCCACATCCTCCATCCAGCACAGCCAAGGAGAGACAACCACACTGGGTTTCATCAAGTGAAATGGACCCTGGAGAGATTGAATGTAACAACTGCCTCCAACTCCCAGACCTCCCTCATCCCCCTGTTCCAGGGCACAGCGGCTGAGAGACATTAAACACATCCTCTCTTTCTTTTCATCCTTGTTATTTTAGGCCACTTGCAAATCTATTCCTCGGTTTTCGACCCGCTTCTGCTCCTGCTTTTCGCCCTCTCGCGCATCCAAGCCAGAGCCAGGCCGTCGAACGGGATGAGGAGGAGGAAATATGCAATGTCTTCCTCACATCCTCCCAAGACAGCAGTTGTGTTGAAAGGGGGATGCGAGGAGGAGAGCGTGCGTCTACAGGGCATGCGTGTGAATGGATGTGCCCTGGGGGTTGCAGAGTAGGTCTGGCGAAGCTGCCTGTAAGTAACAGGATGTGGTCAGTGAAAGTCACTGGAGCAGCCTACTCTCCTCCCTTGTCCGCCCGCCCTTCCATCCTTCCATCCCCGTCTGTAGGGATTAGCGACTCCGGCAGGACAGATAAATCTGCTGTCTTCCATTGCATCAGTCAAAGACGAGCTCGATTAGAGCAGCCCAACATTAAATCGTCCAGGACTTCCTGCAAAATCTCTTTCGGCGGTTTATTTAGCCAATAGGAGAGCGCCGGCGCAGGCCTGGGTTACTCTCTGTTGGTCCTCTTGGCTGGTATTGCTGACTTGCTCTTCCCTCTACCACCATGGAGGCAGGCAGGCTGCAAGCAGTTACACCCTCCGAGTCATCATACAGTGGACCACTTGGTGGAGACCTTGGTAGAGTGGAGCACATGGTGGAGGCCTCGGTAGAGCACAAGGTGGAGGCCTCGGGAGAGCACACGGTGGAGGCCTCGGTAGAGCACACGGTGGAGGCCTCGGGAGAGCACACGGTGGAGGCCTCGGGAGAGCACACGGTGGAGGCCTCGGTAGAGCACACGGTGGAGGCCTCGGTAGAGCACACAGTGGAGGCCTCGGTAGAGCACACAGTGGAGCACATGTTGGTGCACTCACATGTGAGGTTACACCCCACATTGGATGTTTAGGTGCGGTTTTCAGAAGGAAGAAAAAACACTGAATATGATTTAGTCTGAACTGGCATGGACATAAAGCCTACGGTATCTCCCATCTCATAAAATACAAACACATGAAACAATGATCTTTACAATCTCTAGCAGGATCTTTACTAGCTAGCTATTTTAAGCAGTAAAAACAGTTGTCTCTATTTTCAGTTAAGGCAAACCCCCATCTTGCTCATTCTAATCCACCACCATCTTTCACAATTCCCAACACATACCAAAAGCCTATTGAGACGGCCTACTCCAATCCAGAGAGTAGTGATCCTTTATCCAAACACCAGAGAAGGTCTGAGTGGTAGGAAGTGATGTCTGCAGTAAGGGAGGTGGTCATCCTTCAGCATCACTGGTCTCTGAGTGCTTCGCTGTCATAAACGTGTCATGACTGCCAGACAGAAGCCTTCTGTAGAACAAAGAGCCTGGTGTTTTAGTGTGGAACTGATATGCTGTCTGGTCCTGGAGATTTTTCTGCCATATACATCTGACATACAAAGATAGTTTATTATATTTGGATATTTGTTTGGTTTGACAGGTCATTGAGCCATTGCATACATTCCCAGTGATATATTGAATGAATCATTGGGAATTCATTAAGCTACTTGGCAGTAGAGATGATTATAATGAGGCTATTTGTGTTAGCGTGAGGATGGGTGATTGGACAAAATTATTCTTTGATAAAAGTGCATTGAATAATCCTGGATTCTGTTGTATCATGCTGATAGCAGAGTCAGGATTTGGTGCAGTTGGTGTTCGTCCATTGCATCCAATCTTCAGCAACTACATGATGCCGTGGTGTCAGAATGGCCCAACACGGATCTAAAGGAGATCCAAACCAATACTACATGCACCGAATCAACAAGCCATGGACTTGACATTCAGTTGGAAATTTCATATTTCAAGTTTCAATTCACTTATTATAGCAGATGTTGTTTGCAGGCATAGCAAAATGCTTGTCTCGACTCAACAAATATTTATCTTTAAAGGTGAAAGTTACTTAATAAACATGTGGGTTAGAATTAGGGTTATGGGATACATTATTTATATTTATTTGTTAAGGGAAAAGTTAATGTGGAGAATGTTCAAGGCTCTCTGTTCCACTGGATTCAGTCACAGTTCAGCTAGGGGAACCCTTGGGATAGGGGAAAAGGTTTTATGCATGACTGCCAGTTTCGAAAAGGCAGTACAGAAAATGTCGAAATACAAGTTACTCACAGTGAATTTGATGTTTTAGTGGTTCATACAACCCCAGCCTTGAGGTGTTTCCGTGAGGTCATGACCTCTGGAGTTACAGATTTTGGGGAAAGTGAAGCTAATTGTCCCAGTTTTACTTAAGACACTTCAAGCCCAATATTTATGAAATTCTGTACTTCGGTCAAGGTACAAGAGACCAGTTTGCCTCAAAGACTACTTGTAAGACGGCATGTTTTGTCGGTACTCACATGACTCTCAAGCATCTAAAATTTCTGTTCACCCAGCAGTATGTTTATAAGAACAAAACCACAACTTTTTGAAACAGGAAAAATGCTGTTACATCCCCACAAAAGCTAACGTCAAATGGCACTCGGCGAACTGCATACAAATATAGCTGAAGACATGGAACGGATTATCAATGTTGTCAAGAGGGGGCCCTATTCCATAAAGGCAACAGTAGAAGTGTGACACACCACCCTGTGTCCTCTCAAGGAAACATTAGAAGCGTCCTTACCGGCAGCTTCACAGTCTTGAATGAGAACTGCCCTGCATACAACCACAAAGCCCTACAGCGGGCAGTTAGCTTGGGCTGCACGATTGTTCTCTAAGCAAACCAAACCCCGCTTTCCACTATAAATGTAATTGTTCACACAGACTCATAGGGACAGGCTGCATTAAAGACAACAAACGTGAAACTGTTCTCATCTGTCGTCTCTTTCTCATTGCGTTTTAAGTTTAAAGTGAGAGTTCCAGTTACCGGCCCAACTGTATCTTCACCTGAGCCAGCAAACAGAGGAAGGTGTCCAATTAACCTCGACTAGGAACAGCAACGGCTGTGTCGCGCCGACGTGGAATCAGTCCATCGCTCCGCATAGTTCTCAAGGCCTCCATCCGCCTATCGATCGATCCATCCATTCATCCACCCACCCCTGGCTCCAAGAACTCCCATCAGACCCCCAGAGACCGGTGGCGTGACGGCCGGGGGCGGGGGCGGGGGCTCCTGGAGCTCCTGGCCTGTGTTTCTCTCCGTCCCGGCACTGTCTTTCATCAGGTCCTGTCCTCCTGCCCACAGACGGCTCCGAGGGAATGGAAGGGGCTGCTAGTGTACAATTTCACCGGCGGGCCTGTCTGCCGCACGTGGGAAGATGATTTCTAACATATGGAGCCTGGGGGCAGCCGAAAAAACAATGGAGGACCTGTCGGTTTCCCAGTCGGCCAGACACCCGGCAAGACAGGGGCCAGGGATGTCACACCCATTAACACTAGCGCCCCCTCCCTCCCAGTCCAATCCTTCCTCACCCTCGTCACGGGCTCCAATTAACACCTGTTTTTACACCGCACCAGCTAGAACAAGCCGGCGGGATTAGAGCCCTGACCGCGTTAAGGCTACAGCCGCAGCCGGGCAGCTCCCTTGCACGTCCCGAGGACACCGATCTGGCCTGCGGCAACACGGCCCGCCTACGAAACCGAGTTGAACACTGATCGGCAGCCACGGGGCCATACGGGCGGTGGAGGCGTTAGCAAGATGTGATGTCCACGCGATTCACACGGATTAGCCAGAGACGCTAGCTGGGTTTGTCAGATTCTTGGACTGCTGGGGTCTATTGAAATGGGTGGATGTGGCTCTGGCTGTTGTACAATAGTCTGTTTCCCATAGCCTCAGCCTCTTCCTTTGTAGTTCCAATAACCACAAGTCACTGCAGCTCTTCCCGAAAGTTTCTATTGTTTGACAGCAGATAACTACGAAGCACTGGAGACCAGAGGAACACAGTAGGTCAAAAGTGGCCCATTGGCTAACGAGTTGTGCTGCTAACGTTGGCGGGGGGGTGGAGGGGAGGAACACGGGGGGCAGGTCCCGGCGGTCCACTGGGGTCCGGAGAGCCGCAGCACACGCCAGACGGAGCAAGTGAGGAAAGCCATCCATCATAGTGGGGCCAAGAGAAGGACCAAACCATGGCAATGTGTGTGTGTGCGTGTGTGTGCATGCGTGCGCGTGCGTGGCCATTGTTAGGCCGGACGGGTGGTTGTGTTTAACCGGGAGCCCCCACAGCCCACACCCTCTGGACTCAGAGAGCGACTAAACTACTGGCGTCTCCCAGGAGGGAGGGAGACTGGTGGGAATGTTCTACCACACCTTTCCTCTATGATGCACACGTACACACACACACACACACACACACACACACACACACACACACAGCATACAGAGCATAAACACACACTGTAAATAGAAAATAGATACTGACAGACACACGTACGTATGTACATTCGTACGTTGGCGCATACAAGGCTCGTCAGTGTATCCTGCACTGCCGAGAAGGGAAAGGAGAAGGTACCAAACCACTTAGGCTGAGGGCGGTGTCTGCTGGTAAGAGGAATGGGCTTATACATGACAATGATATACACGGCAGAAATTCTGTCCCAACATTTTGGGTTTCAGGTGACTTCTACTTTTATCGACTGAATGTCCGACTCCTCAAGCCAAAATAACTCACTTAATCAAGAAGAATGTACGGTTCAAATAATACATTTCCTTGCATGAAAAAAGAATTCCAAGTGAGTAGTATTGACTAGCAGCAGTTCTGAGCCCCTGTGGGGACAGTTTGTTGTGGCAGTCAGCAGGCTGTATGAACCCAACCAAAACAACCATGGGGACACCACACTCATTGTTTACAATGGGGATCCATCAGACAGCACCAGCTAGGAGCTCCTGGGACCATCTGTGCCACTGTGGAGGAGAGTCAATATTTACCTTACACTCTGTTACGGGTTGACTGTGTCCTTCAGAGGGGAGTGGGGGAAAGACAACAGGCCCTTTAACAACAAAAGGTCACCATCGCCACGTCAATGGGGTAAGATCATAAAGGAACGGCACGTAGGGCAGGGTTCATAAAGACACATTTGGAATGGGGGCAGGGCGCAAAACATTTTTAACCCACTGTTTGTGGCGTACGTGATGGACAGAGCTCTCACCAGTCACAATGGATGTGGTGCTGTTGAGGGCGGTGACCCACCAGCCAGTGGCTTTGGTTGAGGCATTTATTAACTGTGGACCGCTGGGTTTATAATCCCATACTATCTGAGTAGCGCATGTTCACAGAAACCCGCCAAAACACGTGATGCCTTTCAAACAGTTAGTCACCGTGGTGGATAAAAGCACTGACATCACGACGCTACATCATCATCATCATCACCATCAGCGCTCGCCAACTGTACGAATCATCACTCCGTCCCGTACCTCGAATCGCCACACCAACCCAAAGGCAGGAAATCTAGTCTTACACAGATCACGCTCATATGTTCCTATTTGCCTCTCTGTCTGGCTGTGGCAAAGGGAGGGTGGGGGGTTCGTGGCTAGGCCCAGTGTCCAGAAGTGTTGGGGCTCCCTGGCTGTAAACCAACTCCTGCCAGGCTATCAACTTTCAGGCCCCTGGACCCTGGGGCCCCTGAGTTATTACAGGGGAGCACAGTGCAGCACAACACAACCCAGAGGGGCTGTACCACAGTCCTGACCCAGGACCGGCTGGGGGGGTCCGCTGCAGGTGTCAGGGCCTTTCTTCTCCACCCTCCTGTCAATCTTCTTTGTTTTTGACGAGCACTGTAAACCGCCGACCCTAAACCCGTCCCGATCACCCCCGCCCGCTCCTCTTCCTCTTCCCCCGTTCTCTCTCTCACACCCTGGGTCCAACACACGCAGGCAGCTCCAGATTGTTCTAATTTTGCCCGGGAGAAGTCGGAGTCCATACACCACACAGACCTAAACCAGCCCACCGTCCCTTCCTGTCCCTCGCTCTCCCCTCTATCTCTTCTCTGTCCTGTGTCTCTCTCCTCAACCTCTCTCTCGCTGACATGTCCCTGTCTCCCGTGTCAGTCTCGCCATCTCTACACCTCCCCCTCCCCTCCCTCTCTCCCCTCTCTTGCTCTTCATTTCCCTCTGTACATTTTACAAGTCAGCGCAGCTGGGCTCGCCCACTAAATCCCATGGGATTTGGGATTGTTAAAAAGATAAAGCTCTGAGGTAAGTGACAGAGGGAAAGTTTGGAGAGCTCAACACCCAAGACACATTAAAGTTTGTGCTGGGGAGGGGGTTTGTGTGGGTAGTGGTACTTGTTCCCACCTAGTCCGCTCCGATCCGTCTTCTCCCACGGGTTCCGAGTTGTCAAGGACAGATTGTGGTTAGGAGCTTAATAACGGAACACTTTGCTATACTTTATGGCACAAATTCATTGTAATAAGGGCATGTTTTTTGTGTGTTACTTGTTCTTGCGCAGTACCATGTTCACTGCAGGGAACTCATTTTCTGCATGGCCCTCCAAGTGGTGTCATTTCTGTGGTCAGACACTTCAAGGGTAGAGAGTAAAATATGTCTAATTGAGAATTTGTTTTTTGGTAGCCTGAACCTAGAATTATTTGGTATTATAATTTAATAGCTAAATATTTACTAATCCTGCAGCTTTTTATCTTAAAATACCAAGAGAATAAGTATGGTTGGATGAACAAGTTGAGCAAACATATTCAATGTTATTTTATAGTGTATCATCTTTAAAAAAAAATGTATTCATGTAATACACATTGAGGAAAGTAAAACAAACCTGCTGAACTGGCATTTAATAACACTTGTTTATATCGCATTGACAACTCAAATAAAACACATTTTACTCTGAAAAGCTGTCATTTCCAAATCGACTCCAGTTCAGGAGAGTGGTTCTGCAGTGTCACTATAAGAATGACCATGTTGTTTGCACTGTTGTGGCTATACAAGCGAACCAAAATAAATCACCACTACCGCCAGTCAAACAACCTCGAACCTTCAGCCCTGATTGAATATTTACCTTACACTAATCCAGCTATGTTTTCTGTCATCTCTCAACTTTGCTGCTGGATGGAAGCCGAACAGTACCAGACACACATGACACAGAGGACCTGGCGGGAAGCAGAAGCGAGCCTGTTGCTCAACACTCACCCACACCTCATCGTGACCTTTTGTGAAAACCAGTAGACACTGAGGAAACCTGATCGGCAAGCGAAAACAAGGATGAAGTCAGATCTTTATTTAAGGGAGCCAGGCCGCAAGAACTGTGATATCCAGAGGAGAGAGGAGGTAGAAGAGGGGGAATAGGGGGGTTAGGGTGAGTGTTTTTTTTCTCGGTTGTTTTCTGAACGCTTGCCAGGAAAGTTTAATGGCTGTGGAATTTGGACAGGAAAAAAGCAGAGCTGCTGGAAGTTTCAGAGGAAGCTGGGATATGTGCCTCACGCAGGCAGCACCTCTGTTTGTGTTCACCTCTCCTGGGTTGGAAGTACGGACAGAGCAGAGAGAAAGACAGACAGAGAGAATGAAAGAGAGGGAGAGGAAAAGCGTCAAAGCAGCTTTTCCACTAAACAGCTCAGGTCCTTCAGGGACACCCCGCAGAAAGACAAGCCACACTCAGCCAACCCTACCAATACCTGGAGACACACAACAAGGCTGGAGGTTAAGGGTCAGACAGACACACACACACACACACACACACACACACACACACACACACACACCTCTTCATTGTCCAAGCCATTGCACAAGGACACATCCAGATGCTTACAGAGAGACAGGGAGACAGACGCAGAGACACTCTCTGTCATTCTCTCTCGCTGTCACACAGCACAGCTTCACATAGAGCTTTGCCCCAGCTGTTTCTCCATCTCCTGTCAGACAGAGCGGTTCTTCTCCACCGGCGGGTTCCCAGGCAGGGAGAGGAAGATGATACAGTGACGATGGCCCCCCAGAACCCCCATATCAGTGCTCTACCCACATCTACCCAAGTCTCCCAGTCATGTCTGCACCTCGGCCTGCTCCTCATCCTTCACCCCACACCTCCGACCAGCCTGGGGCCCTGGAGCCCGGCAGATGGGACCACGGGCAGACAGACTGGAGAGGCCCCCAACAGACTGCAGAGGGCTCCAGTCAACCACGGGACAAAAGGCCACTACTGATGGAGACTTTTGCATCCATTACACATGAAACCAAAAACACATACACACACAGGCACCTAGGCTAACACACCCACTCTACTTCACCACATGCCATGCCTGGGGTCCATTAGGGAATCCCCACACACTCAGACTTCGTCCCTCCCTCAAACCCACCCTGATCTCCCCCGGACCCCTGCAGGCGCATGACGTTTGCCTGTCCTCACTCAGATGTTTCCAAAACCACGAACAGTGAGAACTTTAGAGAAGCTCAAGACAATTGAAAGGTTGACAACACATAAACGTGAGTACTTCAGCAAACAAGCACAAGGCAGGATTGTTAACTGTAAAAATCACACAAGTTAACAGATGTGTAGCGCCAAAAGCAGAAGTACAGGTGATTACAACCCACTGTTTAAGTGTTTGACAACGCACTACTCTACTTCGCTTCCAAAATAGTAGTTCTCGGGGTGTCAGGTCTGACACTTTGACCCTTGAAAACAAACAGACGCAAAAAAGGAAATGCCTGTGGACAAATGGGCCAAATATAAAGTGAGTGCCCTGGCACTCGTGGCTTCACCTGTGAAAAAGAGAGGGATTGGAGCGTTAAATTTAGTTCCGGTCTGTAACTGGGGAAACCCCCTGCTGACAACGGAGCACAATGTTTGTCACTGCAGACACATTTGAAACCTTTTTGCACCTTAGTCTGCCTTAAGCAAATAAACCGCAATTTCATTTAAATCAGTGTAAACAAATGCAAAAACAGATACACAAGAAATCCTATTAATATTGTTGACACACTTGTTCCCTTGTGGGGATGATGACAGAGGCTTTTTCTGTAAGGTTTCATGAGATTGGTCTAAAACAGTAGAATGTGATTACACATGAGATTGGATTACCCAGTAGAATGTGACTACACATGAGATGGGACTACCCAATAGAATGTGGCTACACATGAGATTGGACTACACATTATGTCACTACACATTAGAAGGTATTCTTCCCTGATTGTTGATATTCTTTTCCTGCACTCTTGCACTGCCCTCTTTATTTCTGCCTACATGTTTTCAATTGTGTCTAATGTACATTTTGTGGTCAATCAACCACCTCTTTGTGGATTTTAATCTTTGGCTGGTGCATCATCTTGATTGACTCATAGCCAACTGTGACAAGTTCCAACTTTTACACAATGCCTGTATAAATAATAACTAAGTGGGGAAACCTCATGACCAAAATACCAGCATGCTCAATAAACAGTACCACAGTCAGTGCTTAGATCAAATTGCAATCACAGAGAGGTTTATATTTGGAAGAATGGAAGTATCTGAATTAATTGAAATTAATAATAAAATAATGGAGGCCTGGATCAAATAAAGCATGCACCACACGTCAGAGCAATTTAGGAAATGTTTTATATAGTTGCCTGCAGGCAACCATATATTATACATATTATACCCCAAAAATAACACTCCAGAAACGTAGATTCACGAGTGTACGCCAAAAATCACTGTGAGTGAACTCTGACACACCGACCTGCATCTGTTTCGTTGAGACCCCCCCCACCCCCAACCAGCCGCGATACAAGGGGATACTCACACTGTGGTCTGTACTATAGGTTGATTAACAGTTTGCGGGTGCGACAAATCTCAGAAACGTACGATTTCCTGTAGGTCTCTACAGAAATGAGTACGTCAATCGCTTTAGCAGAGATGGAAGGGGACTAGCAGGTGAATAGTTCCAAGCAATTACCTGCTCATAACTTGACTACTTCCTGATGTTCTGGTGGTTACCCCTGACGCTGCTGGGTCCCAATGTCCCACCCGCTACACACTTTCGGGCCTACTGCCAGTGGTAACCAGGTTCTTCCACAAATTTGTGCTTGTGACGTCAACGCTCGAATGTTGTGCCTCTCGCGTGATTTTAGCATGCACTCGGTCTTGTTGACTGTCAGCTTAACTACTTCCCCTAAAGCTACCGAACGAGTACCATTGCCCCTAACGCTCGTACTAAACATACTGTAGCATAGCATTTTATTGCATCCACAAAATGTGTGCATGTTAGCACAAATCTGGTCTTCTTGAGTCACGCAATATGTCCAGTATGCATTTTTACACAAATTAGGTGTCCCTGAAATGCAAAAAAATCTCCAAATCTTATATATAACTTTTTGTGCGAATTCACTGTGGAAAATGGGTTGAGTTTTGTGCCAAAATATCCTGATAATTGATTAACGTTCATGATACTGCTTGTTTGAGGAGGCCCAAGCCAGTGGAAGCAAAACAGCCCCTAACATCAAACTTAACCACCATTATTTACAGCATGAGTAACATTTCTGCACATCTTTCTGTTTTTTGATGCCAAACCTGCAACAGCCAAGGTACAAATGAGATCAATCTTCAACAGGGGTTGAATTTCACTGATTTGGCCTTGTTTTTTGGCATGCAAGGGGCCCAAACAGAAAACAGTTACAGATACTTCCTTTTCTAGACACCTTTAAACAGCCTAAAAAGGTCTTCATCTGGAAGTAGCTCAAGCTACATTATATAGTGCTAGCCAACCCCTAGCTGTGTTTGTAATCAATGGGGAAGTTGGAATTTCCCACAAATGACTCGAGAGAAACTCATCCTTGAGCTCTGATCTGTCCGGTTTGCTGACCTCTTTGAAAACTTGTAAGGGAATTTCTGCTAACAAAGATGAATTTTCTGCAGTTATACTTGACAGGCAAACATAAATAATGAAAGTCAACCATCAATGTTATGTAAAAAGTTTGACATTTATCAGTACTTTTTTTGTTTGCAGTCAACACAAAATTCCAGGTTTTATGACCAAACTGCTGGTCAGTTCCCACCTACAACATGATTCCAAACACTGGATTATCTTCACCTACTGGTGTGCAAACTGTTGCAAAATTGGTTTCACTTGGGAAGTCCCATTCCAAGGCCATATCTGTTGGACATGTTTAACAGTACGCTGTTTGGACATTTGTGTGGCTACATGCTACATGATATGTGCGTACTCTGGTATGCACATACAGTTAGTTACAAAGTGTGTGTGTGTGTGTGTGTGTGTGTGTGTGTGTGTGTGCACACGGCGGGGCAGGCAGGGTGGAATATTGCTGTCGGGGGGAGTAGAGGAGAACAGGGGGGGGGGCTGTTTACTCAGCTGTGGGGCTCCCCAGGTCCAGCTAGGGGAAAGAGGATGTGTTCAGGGCCTCATTAATCATGGCTGCTTCGGAAGAGATAAACAGCCCGGCCCAGCAGGGATGCTGCCTGCCTCATCATGAGGGGATGGGACAGAGGGGCTGGGGGAGCGCAGGGAGGATGGGGGGCCTGGGGCGAGGCCGTGGGTTTGGGAGGGGGCTGAACTAACACCAGGGGGACACAGCAAAACACTGTCCGGCCCACATCTGCACAGTCACAAGAGCCCATAAATCTGCATTCCCGACTCGTCTGGACAAACAGACAAACTGGACACGGTTTGGGCAGCACCAATCCAGTCTTAAAGCACATGTGAGGTTGGATCACACTTCTCTTTCTGTATAATTATACAGGAGTAATGCCAGGTGACAGGATTATGCTGAGGCTTTATTTAGTTTAGTACACAAAAATGTATAATATCAATAACACTGTTTTGAGTGAGCTGTAATTTATTAACAGTGTTTGTCCCCATAGAATAATATTCCCATTAATAATTCTGAGAAAACAAAATGACTGTATAAGATTTTCTACACCAGAACAGATGAGGAAGCGTCTTAATGCTGGAACATGCTTCACCCTTATGATGTAATGGACCATTTCTCATGTGCATGCAATTGTTTTGAGCGTGTACACTCCTAAAATCCTGTGGTGAAAAAAATATGGTGGAAGAGGGGGAAAGAGTGGTAATACTACCTCAGGACATTAGAAGGTGATGAGTATCTGTAATAAATCCTACAATCACAGACCAAAATGTGAAAGTGACGACAACCTAAACCAGGAACAGGGAAAGAACAAATATCCTGTACGCAAAGAGATATAACTGGTAAGATGATGGACTTTTACCATGAACTTCAACAAGTTAACCTTGATACTGCGTATTTAACTTTCAACCCTGGTGTTCCAGCAATTTCATGCCATAAATTCACTGTCATGTTTTGGCTCGTCATAAAGATGCCTAGCAACATCGTATAGAGCCCAGTAGACTTGTTCATCAACCTGGAGGTCCAATACACCTAATCTATTTTCCATTTTCAAAATACAGAAGAAGATGAGCTTGTTATCGATCCAATAGACCACTGATCACAGGCAAGGTGAGGTTTGCTGACTTCAGACCAATCACCATATGCAGGCTTCTAGCCACTTAATTCATGTTCACAACTTGCCAGGGACCCTAAAAACG
The DNA here is from genome assembly GCA_016801105.1 of Esox niger. Taxonomy (NCBI): domain Eukaryota; kingdom Metazoa; phylum Chordata; class Actinopteri; order Esociformes; family Esocidae; genus Esox; species Esox niger. The sequence goes on from JACXGJ010002904.1 coordinate 20,685, forward strand.
ATGCACGCGCCCCTAGAAAGACCCAAGTGGTGCAATTGGAGCACAAATTGTGAACATGCATGTGGCAAATGTGCAGGCAAACATTGGCCTTTAGGCCTGAAAACCGAAATTTTACAGACACGACTGATTTGGGCATTAAAAAAGAGAATAGGTCGAATGACACACCCAGTTTGGTGATGTCCGATGAGGGGAATAACAAGGGTTGTCTATGGCAGGACTGATGACTGAGGAAAGGGGAATGATGTAGTCGTCTATGGCAGGACTGATGCCTGAGGAGGGGAATGATGTGGGGTGCCTATAAGCATTACCTCTGCCTTGCTGCTGTTGAGCTGGAGGAAGGCAGTGTACCTGCAGTGTACCTCATCCAGACAGTTGGACAGTGTTAGTGAGGTAGGAGGTCAGATTAGGGCTGTCCCACGGATGGCAGTGTGCCATCTTAGATGCTGCAGTAGACTGAGGGGAGGTCCAAATGATTTAGATGGCGGTGGATTCTGTACCTGCAGCCATGAGCAGGTTATTTATAACCTTAATCAGGTCTGTCTCATGACTGCAGATAGACATTTAGTCAGATTTGGTAGTCTCATAAAGCCAGTTAGCACTGAGTTGTATGTGAATTTGAGTTGTCACTCTCTTCTCCAGGTAAAAAAGGGAGTTTGGATACAGACCTGTAGTTTGAAAAGCCTGGGTCAAGAGGTTGATTCCTTGAGCCGGGGGGTGATGACCACCATCTAGTATTACGACGGTACCTGTCTGGTGTGTAGGGAATGGTTGAAAAAAGTGACAAACTGAATGAGAGCGGCTGAGCTGGTTTTGATAAGTATCTCCAGAGCAAAGCCATTTAGAAAAGGAGCAGATAAGGGTGGTTAGATAGGAGGCACAGTGGGATTATGCTGAGAGAATCCAATATTCTCTCTGATATTATTGATTTTATCCTTGAAGAACTCAGCAAATTTACTGTGCGATTTGGTGGATGCTGCAGGAGGTCCAGAAACTGTAGTTTGGAGGCAAGTGATGGTGGATAACAAGGTCCTGGGATTTCCTTGGTGTGATCAATCATGAAACAATAGAAAGCAGAACAGGCTGCTTTAATTCCTTTCAAATAACAGGACGGATAGTCTCAACAGGCCAGTAGGTGGACAATTCAGCCAGTTCTTCACCACAGACATTCCATCTTGCATCCATGGGTGGGATAGGGTTGACGTCATAGGCCCCTGGTCTGAACAGAATTTACACTAAATGTATCATTTTCATATTTGAATTTCTCTTGCTGACAATGCATCTATCTATTTTTTTTGTTGCTTTAATACTATTGACAGAAGTATGTGGTATTATTTCTGCACTCTTAGTACAAATTACACGACAGATCATTAAAAAGGAATGTTTGAAAAGGGTTATGGTACCAAAGCGACAACAGTTTTTGAATAGACTGTAAGCGACCATTTGAAACTCAATAGTGCACATTCTTTCCTGAAACGTATAAATATGACAAATCAAACAAAACAGCAAATTCAACTACTAATCTGTATCTGTAAGTACAGTAAATGTCCAATTTAGTTGTGGATCTCTTACAGATGGTTACTGCCCTGAGCCCATTCTTGCATTGCTGATCGGTATAAGTAATCCACCACTGGAAAAGGGCCGGCATTTCTCAGGTAAGTTCAACTTCACTGCCTGTGCTGTTCAACTTCAAAACAAGCAAGATAATGTTTTTTCTCAGTCGCTAAAAAGCATCGGTCAATACTGAAACCAGAATAACCAAATCCTTAGCACAGTGTGCCTCACTAACATGTATCTTTGCCAAACAGTGAAGCTCACATCCAGAACTCACTAAAACCACCAAAACACAGCATACATATCTCAAAATATGCTTGTTCAATCATAACACTGTCAAAAATTCTCAATCATAACACTCTGTATGTTTTTTAAAAGATTTTTCACATGAATCAGTATTTGATTTTAGAATAATTAAAACACCTCACTTTATTGACTATATTAATGTATATGGAACAGGAATTTATCAGAAATGCAGCAATTTGAAGGAATATCCTTCATTTTTTTCTATATCTTTGCATGTACTAAATTACACATTTGAAAAATACAATTTTCTAACAAAAAAATTATAATTCCAGGGCTAGAATAATAAAATACAAACATCAACAAGTATAGTATAACCACTAGCCTCTCTGTATTGCAGGGGCCAATGATTGATTAGTGTAACAGCAAACCTTCCTTGGATAGTGCTGCACACATTGTAATGTTAGCTCCTCTCTGGCCTGGGACATCCACGGTGGCTCTCAGACCAATCACATATCTTCCCCAGTGGCGTGTTTTTGCCAGGTTGAATCCAGCTGCATCCACAAAGACGAATTCATGTGCAGTTTGACTGGCTTTCATCTCCATTACTCTCTAAAAAAAATATAAATCCAAAGTTTTACAGTACTTTACATTATGCGTAGATGTGTACATACCCTGTTTGGTTATTGAACAGACATCTAACCCGGATATACTGATACTGGACTTCTTTCACATGTTCACCGTTTCTCTCAAAGTGTATAGTATACCCCACTTGGGACGGTCTTCAGTTAAAACTGCAATTAATTGCGTTTGGATTGACAACATTTTCTAACAATTTTTATTTTATTTTTTATATTTCAATGTGTTTACTGCAGAAATGCACAACAATTGCCATCATTCTGTTTTGAATGAACAGTGTGTAAGCATTTGAGTAATCATGTGCTGTCAATATATTGTTTTGTAGATGGTGGAGTAAGAATGAGAAAAGAGTTCATGGATTTGGGAAAATGTGTTCATTGAACGCATTTTGTGTGAAGGCAATGAGAAGTGATTCACAGTTTGGTTCACACACATTCGCGCTTTGCTGACCGTGTGAAGAGTTTGGTTCATGTAACTTCTGTATTTATCGACGCTTGTAGGCAATCGGGAAAAACGTGTATGTAACACAAAGACGTCTAGTTCAGTTGATATTCTATAGCCCAAGACCGAGGAAATCTTCTGGGATGGAGAAAACAACCAAGCCGAAACCCCAAGTCCGTCCTCCAAGACGGCTTCCATTATAGCCAGCCCGGTTGCCACTGCACCCGTCCCTCCACCCCCTACAGACCGCTCCTCCGGCAGCCCATGTGTTTCACAACAGGCAGTGTTTCACTCATCTTCCTGGCCCATATTTCATCAGTGGGGGGAAAAAGAAAGAGAGGAGGTGGGAGGACATGGGGGATAGTGGGGTGGGGGGGGGTTGAGAGAAAGGGCAATCAGTTTTAGAAAACCTGACAGATGCAATAAGGGAAACGTTTATTTCACTGCCCCCGCTAAATGGGTTTTAGGATATTGTGTTTCTCTGTTTATGCAAGCTTTATTTCTTAATTATAGGTTGTGTGTGTGTGTGTATGTGTGTGTGTGTGTGTGTGTGTGTGTGTGTGTGTGTACACATACAGTAGGCAACACTAATTGGTCATGATAGCCTTGGAAAAGTAACATAACAGGCTTTCTACATTATCTGCCATTCAAACAACTGGATATGAGAGCAGTAAGGTGTGGTCAGTAAAGTGAGAAAATAAATATCACCTGTTCTTTCCAGAAAGTGATGAGCTGAGTTGCTTCTCATGTGCATATTTTAAAAAGAAAATCACTGGAACTATTCTAAATAAAAAACTCCAAATTGATCACACTTATTACACATTAAGGTTTGCATTCAATACAACTGAATGATTCAACCACTACACTATCCCACACAATTTGAATGAGGAACATAGTGAGGTGTGCAGTCTAGGAACCTTACATTATCCCACACATTATATCCTACCACCCATCTTCAGATTTGACTGCACCCATGGATACGTGTCCGCCACGTTGTCCGGAAACATGGACAGTTGCTCTTTGGCCAGTTACAAACGGGCTTTATCAAAAAGATGTACTTGTGACGGTTCACAGCAGCTCAGTTTGGAGTGTCGTCTAGGGGTTTTCAGATTTCATCCTCTGCCTTGCTGTCTATCCTGTCCCATGCTGAAAGACATTGCCACTGTTAACAAGTTGTAAATGACAACCAGTTGTGTTTACTACTAAGGATGAAAATCATGTCCTATATCTGACAGTACAGTATTGTATTGACAATGTAGTGGTCACTTGTGGATGAGTTGTTAGAGCACAACACTACCAACACCAAGATCACATACAAATCTATGGCTTGAATGTGGTGATAATGTATTTCTCAATCTGCACATAGTAGGCAAAAAAATTTAAAATACACGCAGTACCCTGCCACTGGGACCAACGGGCAAAGGGATAGTAAAGGGGTATTTTAACAATAAAGAAAATACTACCAAACAATACGCATATACTTAATAGGAAAATCATGTATTTCAATGTGAAACAATTCTTTCTCGATGGCACATTGATGTATGATATTGTTGGTGAATAGTACCAAACCATCAGATTTTTTAGAGGCCTTTCTTCCTTTTAGGAGTTGGTGGATAATTCTTCACAGTAGCTTTATAGCTGGCTGCAGTCACAGGAAGGCAATTTTATATTAGAAAAGGACTGAGCTGGTTGTTCCAAAAGGCTATTGCCACAGCTGATTTTTTCATTGTATGGATTTTTTTGTTACACAGCTTTTGCATTTTCTTTACTCTTCTGCCACCTGGTGTAAAATGAGAGAATCACTCAGTACAATCAGTAACGTAGCTACTATTGATCAGCGCCAAACATCACCACATGGTGGCGTAGTTGACAACAAACTTGCTGCTTGGGCCCTGAAGGGATTTCAGTGAGTAGAAAAACAACTCACTGTACATTCACATTTAATAGTGAGATAGGGGGAGATATTTCTACTGTCCAAACCCCAATGTCGGCTAGCTACAAAAAAGACACTGTCAGCTGTTATTCAGAAAACCCAATCGACTGATAGAGAAAACAAGAGGGAGGTACGTAGATTTCACTATGTTCATCCATGCTTTAATTTCCTTAAATGTCCATTAGGTGCCCTGATTTTGTCAGATGGGTTCAACTCTATACTACTTGGTATACTATACTAAGTGTGATATAATTTACAGTTGTTGATCCTTGACCGTATTGGGTCCACATGCTGAGTGGGACCTCTAATCAATTTTGCTACTGTATATATTGATGTGAACTCAGCCTTAGGGCTGCTGTGGGAGCTGCAATGCCAGACGTTTTCAAAGAGGCCAATACCAGGACAGTACTGCAATGTGTTTGAGTCTGATTTGACCAGGCCGTTATCCAAAGCGCATCTCTATCATTAGGCCCGGGTTATGTCTAATTAATTCAGAATCTGTAACAGATCCGAACCTTGATTGACTGAGATTACTGGAGTGAGCTTAAGTAACGAGTGTCTGAATGGCCCCCTTAGAAATGACACGTGATTATGCATTGGCGTGTGTAACAGGAGAGCGTAGGGAAAAACATTTCATTCACCTGGCTAGCCCCACCCATATCAGTGTACTGACTCTCAGACTTACATTCAAGCCCCAGGGACTAGCAGGTCTCAATTCACATGCGAGTCAAAGTCTTCCCTGATCTATAAGAACAATCAGTTGGCCAGTGGGTTCAGAAGGGGTTTATATAGCCAGTTGAATCTGTGACGACACTTGACTAGGCCCTTAGCTATAACGCTGGAGACCTCGTCATTATGTACACGCTTCGTATTTCACCCAGGGAGGAGAGGGCGGACCTACGTTATGCCCTTCCAAGAACAGAGGTATCACCGCAGCGTCTCTGATCCGACTGCACCGCCCCGGTTAGCTCCCACGAGAAAGTCGCAAAGAAATCCAATCCACCTCTCCGCTCAACATGACACCGGTATGAGGTCTATGGAGGAATGTATGGGAACAACAGGTCAACATTACAGCAGGCTTACAACCAGGACATTGGAGCCATATGCATGGGGCTACGACAACACCAGGTGTATGTATGTGAATGGCAAACGAAAGGGAAAAGGGAGGGTGAATTTAAAGAGGAATATATCAAAGGCATAAAAACCTTTTTCCAATGAGTGGACCATCAGTCTAACTACTTGTTTGTCACTGGTTTATTTGAATTTGTTGCATTCTTTCAGTGGTGTTGTTGTAAGGTGATTACCAAGCTATCATTTCCTCTGTGGTGGGACCATTTTCTGGGTCAGTGAACCGCACCAAAGGAGTGATTGAGCCTTTAAGGGGGCTCCCTCAAGCATGTGCCCCCTCTCCCCTGTCCCCTTGTTCCTCGGACAAAGGACTCAACACGCCGACACCACAACTACGCCCAGACAACCTCGAGGAAACCTCACGGCCACATTCCGCGGGTTAGCACGTGCCCTGTGCGCGTAACAGGAAGTCCACCGCGTGCTTTAACGTCGACCCACAACTCATCTCGGTGCACGTACCGCATCACCTGTCTGTCCAATGGAGGTGGAGCTGGCTTCTGCTCACCTGCCCGGGTTTTTAGGGCCTGCTCGCGCAACTGCCGACGGAGGCGGAGAGGAAGGCAGGGATCTGTTGCGCCAGTGTAACGAGATTCCCGGCTAATCAGTGACTTTCTGGCCTTATCTCTGCCATCCGGACACTCAGAAGGCTGTGTAACCCAGGATGGGGTGATGTCATGCTGCGATGGGCATGGTTGGGGGTGTGTGTGTGTGTGTGTGTGTGTGTGTGTGTGTGTGTGTGTGTCATAACGCCTCAACAGTGAAGGAGACGAGGGTACTAAATGGTGGTGACTAACTCTGGTGGTTATGTCTCTGGACAGTTCCGGATTAGAGGGGCCTGGTTTACAGAGATAGAGATGCCTGCCTGTTTGCCTACGTGTCCCTGTGAGTGTACTGCATGTATATGGGATGTGTGGATGAGGGTGGCAGAACATTAGTTCTTCTGTGTTGGGCTCATCTAATGTTGTGGAGGGAAATGGACCTGCGACATCTTCGTGTTGGGTTCATCTAATGTTGTGGAGGGAAATGGACCTGAGACATGCTGACTGCTCTTACACAGCGGCCCAGTTGAGGAAACATGAGCTCACGTCATCAGGAGAACTGCCTACATCCCCATTAAGTTGACAACCTGCATCGGCGGGCCGACACTTGAAGAGAACAACCCAACCAAGTATATGAACATGCACTTAATATTCATTTTCAGCCATCTTCTACACCTCCACAAAGCTGAATATTAATGCTGCTGTTTTAAAAGTCCCCCAATTTCCTCATGTTTCTTTTTGCCTCCACAAATTTCATGACATCCAGTTGTACCTACGACATGTAGGAACTCTGAAATGGCTTGGGGTGAGTCAAAGATGGTGCCATGTCTTCTTCCTGTGCTTCTGTGCCAACACATTCTGCTCTTCCACGCAGCGCACATCCAGCCCAGAAAGCAATTATATCACCGCTTGTGAGGACACAATCACCCAACTGACAACCTCTGTTGGCTTTGCATGGCACCAGCCAAGCCTGAGGGATTCACTAGAGCGCCACGGCAATGCTTGGCTAATATGGAGGTTGGGTCATACAGGCTAATCTCTCTTAAGACAGATCAAAAGATATTAGCAATGACTCTGCCCACCCAGTTTCACTATTCTACAAATCAGCATGTGGTCTGTCTTGGTTTAGTTAAACAAATCTTTGCAATTAACCTTGAAGTGCAATGGAGAAGAATGCTTTGTTCTTTCTTGTTAAACCTGGTTGAATTAATATTTCTATCCCGTAGTCCTCCAACCAAATTCATCTGAATCTAATTTCAAAACGTGTCTTGGTCTTGTGCCCAAAAAGTTTTTCCATCTTATTTTACAATAAATTGCCAATCATTTTTCTTCTTTTATGTGCAAGTGTGACAATGTTCATATAGATTTTATTTCCAAGGAGAGAGCCATTAGCGGAGTTACTTGATTGAATCCAAAGCTTTTCAAAGGCATTGCCTTTCAATCTACCACTAAAGCTGTATAAATAACAGGACACCACTCTCATTCGGTCACAGTGGACACAATTCATTAGTTATTATCCTGCCATTAACCCACTGACATTTCCACACCTGCCCACTGTGTATATATCCTGAATCTCCAACATCTGATGGACATAAAACATGTCCCACCTGCCAATGGCCTCCCAGTCCTAATACATAAAATCACCTCCAAAAAGAAAGTAATTCATATACCAGGCCTCAGAAATGCCCAGATGGCACCGGAATGGCACTGGAATGGCACTGGAATGGCACTGGGATGTCGCTGGGATGTCACTGGGATGGCATTGGGATGGCACTGGGATGTCACTGGGTGGCTCTAGTTCCAGTATCACATCCATCTTTCTTCAGAGAGTGCAGTGGAGTGCTTGGTGACACACATGTAGCTGGTAAACCAGGTTTTATCCTGGAACACCTACAGGTGCGGAGCGTGTTTTAATTCCTGGTCAGACTGAGTTCATATGAGTATTGAACTGAAAGGACTGTACAGTATAATTCACTTTGAAATGTTATCACATTCTATCGGCCAATTTTAACAAACATTTCAAACTCTATAAAGTAGAGAAGTGAGTCAACACAAACAACAGTAAATATTACAGTACCAAGACGTAAAAATGTAACAGCTGTATATGATCAAGCCAGAACTGTTTCTTTACAATCCAGTTTTATCAGTGTAATGAGACAGGGGCTCTGTTGTATAGTACATCTCCAGTCAAGCTAAAGACTATGACCCAAACTAAAGACTATTGCCCAGTTGTTTGGAATTCCAACACAGGCCTTTGTTTGGGGGTGTCTCAGTATAATATTGGGGGGGTCTTAGTACAATTTTTACACTTGAACATGCATTTTCACAAAAAAGCTCCTTTGAAAAGGCAATGGGAAAATCATGGTGAAACCTCAAACACTGTATTGGAGGAACAGACAAGTTATGTTTCAAGTCTGGTAAACTTGGGGGGACCATCTTTGAATCCATGGTCTCGGCACTGCATCCCCGTCTGAATAGGACTGAAAGTGAAAATGGCACAGGATATGGTCCACTGCACATTACTCAATATGAATGTACTGGATAAATAAAGGAAAGACCAGCACAGTGTCTTAATAGGGCAGTGGGCCAATACGAGTCAACTAAACAATGTCAGTGTCTCGAGCTATATTGGAGGGATGTGACACTCGTTCTAAAACAAATTACAAAATAAACCTGCATTTTACCAAAGATGAATCACTGTCCTTCTTTGCTATTATGCAGGGTCGAGCTCTACAACGTGTTTTCTCAACCCGGCTCCTGGACGCCCCCCTGCCCTGCATGTTTTAGATGACTCCCTGCCCTAACACACAATTCAACTTACTTTGAGAGATGCAATCACAAATGGCTGTAAAACCATAATTCATCTAACACTGGAACTGCCTCATAGGCAGGAGGGTTTCTAACTTGTGATCACCCTGATCATTCCATAAGTGTGGGAGGCCAGGACATAGCAGCCAGGACATAGTAGCCAGGACATAGTAGCAAGGACATAGTACCCAGGACATAGTAGCCAGGACATAGTAACCAGGACATAGTAGCCAGGACATAGTAACCAGGACATCTTGCCAGTTTGACAACTGTTGTTTTTGCACTTAATTTTTATGGTGAGATATTTGGAAGGTTTCAACAGGACAGCTTTACAGTATATAAAGGCATCAGCCCTTGTCTGGAAGTTGAAGTTTGAGAAGTAATATGAGACATTGAGGATTAAACAGAGCACACACACCCACACACACAGATACACACACCCACACTGGGGCCTAACTATTGGCATTTCCCAATGTGCCTAAACGATACAGCTGGATTACTGGTTGATGTTTATGGGGTTTTGTTTTGTCCCCAAATTAGCATGCAAATGAAGTGGAAAACAGGGTATAAATGGGAATGTGGGCGAGCCGGCTGAAGTGACAATAGAGCGTTTACACAAAACGAGCGCTGTGGAGATAATGCCCCTCTGTCTTCTCATCAGAGCCGTCCCGCCACTGGACAAAATGACTTCTTCCAGTCCCAGCACTTCTCTATGGGCTCCTGATGTGCGCTGCTGGTCCGTCGGAGAAACTGGAGAGGGTTGGTTTAAAACCGTGAATAAAGCCGGGTTTGCTTTGTCTTCTGTCCGGGGGCCTCAGCTGGGCCAGTGCAGCTGCACGGGGCGCGTTCAGACGGCATCAGAAAAACACCCCCATAAACGAGGACCCCATTGTGTTCACCTGATTGATCTTTCATAGGGCCGTGAAGGCGAGACAGGCGGACCTCGGTGGGACACGGAAGGCGGCATCCACAAACAAGCAAGTCAGTGTCTGTGGCCGGGGACTGGGGCTGCAGGTGCTGTGGGCACGGTCGGGGTTGGCGCGCCAGTCCTCCGAAGACGCCAACGGTGACATTTCCTGCCTGTGCCTGCACACAAACAGGCATCCCAGCAACGGAGCTGTGTCCTGGGCCAATGAATAAAGGACCACCAGCGGGTACAGAGCACAAACACACACACACACACACATACACACAAACACACACACATTCTGTGTTCATAGGCACATAGAGACCAAACACACAGATAACCAGTATACCCTCTCCCTCTAACACACACTCACACACACTCTCTGTGTTCATAGGCACATTGAGACCAAACACACAGATTACCAGTATACCCTCTCCCTCTAACACACACACAGATACACATGCCCCAGAGTCACAAAGTAGTTTGAGATCATCTGTTTTTGCGGGGGGAGGGGGGATTGGCTGGGTTGAGCCTGTCTGGGGGTCTGTGTGAACTGCAGTGCCAGGCATTCCACAGGGGTGGCGGTGGGAAATCAATTCATGTGTCGTGGACTAAGCCAGCAGCCAGTGACCGTCCCATGCACCCGGGTCAAGCCAGGGAACGCTAACCAGCCGCTGAGCCGGCTAACGACTTACAACCGTTCATTTTACAGAAAAGGCACTGTGTATCTGCAAGCGACTGGCTGACAGTGACTCGCAATACTTTTGTCGATTTTGGGCCAAATCGGTTCACCGTTCAGAGATTCATGGACAAGGGTCTGACTGAAAAATATAGACAACAGCAGAAAGTGCTGTTTCTGAGAGACAGCAGACCACTATCTCCTAGAAAACGCTCAACGACCTTTCAAGGATGTCGGTTAAAACCCATCATTTGTATTTGTGTACAGCAAACATCCAGGCAACTGTTCCTTCCACGTTATTAAATCTGACCTTTTGGCCTTAATAAACATTTGTGTCTCTGCTTTGTCTGGAGTTATTTTCAGGTGAGTATTGTTTGCGAAGGATGGAGGAAGTCTTAGAGTTCCATCCTGGATTTAGGGGTTACGCCTGGGTTTTAAAACAGTCAGGACGAAGGATGAGACAGTGCTGCCTGGATCCACATTTGGCAGCCTGGCACAGAAAGGATGTGCTGTGTATTGTGGAGCGAATTTGTGGCGCATATTTTTAGACGCCCACACAAACACACACAGCTTTCACTCCTTTTCACACGCCCACTGTTTGGAGTGGAAATCATCATCCAGGCGACGTCCTTCAATCCCCATCCCCACTGCACACAACCAGGGTTGCTGATGTTGTCTGGCCTCTACTCGCTGGCAGAGGGTGACCTGTTCGTTCAAATGGCACAAAGATGCTGTTCCATGTCAAGCTGTGGTCCCCTAAGTGAATGAACACCCTCAATTGCGGTATATGCAAATGATTTAAAATTATACATGAATGAATACAAGCAGAATATTTGAAAGTTAATAATATTTGAAAATAACAGGGTTGGGTTGTCAAACAAGTGCTTTTCCTGTGTTATATAGCTGTTTATACAGTATTATACAAACACATGCAGTCACCTTAAAGATCTCCGGTGACCATGATAAAAATAAGCAAAAACGTCAACAAGGTAAGTAAGTAAGTTGAGGTATGTTAGTTTTGAGTTTTGTGTTTTGACGACCTGGGCCAAAACACAAGTTAGCCTCGAAAACAGATGGTCTGAAAGAGCCTGCAGTGTTCTGGAAAAAGAAGTATTTTGGACAGACAAGACGAAGACTTACATGTGCCAACATGGTGTTGGTTCTGATACAACCAAATGCCTTCAAATTAATTGGAATGCATTTCGTCATGCAACAGGAGAATGACATTGTCAGATGACCCAATGAGATCTCTGATGGCCAGAATTTGAAAGATACTCTAATTAAGCATGCCTTTCACATGCTGAAGAACAGGATTGCCGGCAAAAAGGACACGAAAACACGTAAACACGTAAAGATGGCTGCAGTTCTGACCTGGCCGAGTATCACCAGGAAATACACCAACCTCAGGTGTCTATTAATTCGCAGACTTCACCTATTCATTACATGCAAGGAATATGAAACTAAGTACTGAACAGGATTTCTTTATTGCATGTGATCTTAATCTGTCCAAACACTTTTGGCACCCTAAAATAGAAAACATGCTATATTTTCAAAACAATGTGATATGTATGATTGTCTGTCCGACTTTAACCCTGTAGCCATTGCTTCATTACAAATCCAAAATGTGGAAAACAAAAAACAATGGATTGCTAACCTAATACTTTTGTTGTTAACAGTAGATACAGAAATAAAACATATAGAGGGTGATAACCAGTAAACACAGCACAATAATAATGGCATACAGGGGGGTTTGATCATTCATCAGGTGAAGAGGCATGAAAGTGTAGAGCTGAAAGATATTTTACAATTCATTCCAGAGACTGGAGGTGGCAAACTGAAATGAATGACAGCTAAAGTATTGTTATAGGAGTGATTGGAGTGAGAAATCAAAAACTGAACAGCTTATTATTTGAATAGATATTCAGAAATCAGCTGATGTGCTTTTGCCTTACAGGAACATGTAAATAAGATAGTAGCAGTGAGAATTACATTGCATACGCAGCGAGGGCCAGTTAACAGAGTTTAAAGGTCACAGTGATGATTGGCATTGGTGACAAGGTGAAGAGCGGTGTTGTCAATAATAATCAAATGTGTTGTGAAGCTCTATAGCGGCAAACCTACGGATAACATTATCGGTAAAAGAATAGCCTGATGTACCTCTTTGAAACAACTTTTTAACTCTATACATCAACTGTCCTAAGTCTGCTGGGAGAAGGGCCTTCATCCCAAATTTGATATCTATATTGGGTCATTTGTTGCTCAGATTATGGTGAATGCCATTAGTCTTCTAACAAAAGATTTCTCTCTCCGGGCCATCCACGGATATGGACGCAGAGAGCTTGTGTTGAATGGCAATCCCCTCAGCTAGCTATGCAGCTGGGAGATGCTGGGCGTTATCATGCCAAAATGTGGCAGCTTTGCAACCAAACAGTCAAACAAAACCCAAACAGTCTGACAAAATGTTCCAAAGTGGCTTTTCTTTTTTGTTTATATATAGTCAACTCAAGAAGTATTGGCATGCATGTAGATGCGTTTTCACTGCTTATTGTATGCAATTTTGAATGAATACAGTCAACTCAAAAAGTATTTGCACCCTTCATGAATCAATAGTGAAAGTAAAAAAGACATAACACCAATATACAGTAAGGGGGATCCAAACATATTCATTACAACACAATCATTTTTCAAACTAAAAACATATTTGGTTGTTCAATTTTTTCTACAAAACATTACTGGTACTACTAAAGAATGTTTAGAAAGAAACCAAACAAAATGATGTCTGTCACAAAATGTTTAGTCTCCTGGCACTGTGTTGATGCCCTTCATCTGTTCCTGTTTCCCCGGGGTATAAATGTGAGGTGGCACGCAAAAATATATATAAGAAGAAAACAACCAGTATGCAGTGTCAGGGCAATAATGAACACGTTTGAAACAGTTGCAAAATTGTCAAGGAGAATGTATGTTGCCCCCATGCATGGTGATTATAATGAGGGCAGCAAAGAAACATTTTCACAGCCTCAGAACAGCAGTCTAGTGGAATTTTGGGGTCATCAAGTCTAAAAAATACATGGTTTGATGCCATTGCATATCAGCAAGCTGTTAGGAAGGGGTGCAAGAAAGAAGCCCTTACTTACCAGAAACAACAAATTGCAGCACCTGAACTTTGCCAAGTGTTGTGTTGAGGTCAGATGTGATGAGACGTATGTTAACCTTTGGGCCATATACACCATCAGCAAGTTTGGTTACAAAAGGGAGACAGCATACAAGAAAAAGCACCTGATCCCCATAGTCAAATATGGTGGAGGATCATTGATGCTTTGGGGCTGTTTTGCTACTAGTTGTCCAGGGGCTCTCATACAGGCTGATGGCATAATACATGTAAATAAAACCATGATATTTTAGGCCAAAACCTGGCTGGCTATTGAGCCTTGGCTGTGGATAAACCTTTCAACAGTACAATCATCCCCAAAATACATCATACCAGTCAGACTTTACAAGAAAAGTCTCAGTGCTATTATTCACATCAGGGGAGTCTTCACAATACATTTGTTCTGGTGATGCCAATACTTTTTTTCAGAATTTTTCAGGTAAAATGTGTACTTCTCAATCTAATGCTTGATGTTGCTCAAATAGTTATGGGAACAAAGTATTGTATAAGAATAATGTTGCTCAGCCAACAAATTGAGAGCTCAATCCAAAATCCATATGAAAATAAATGCTGTTCTTTTGAAATGCAAGAAAATATACATTTTGAATAATTTTTTGCTAATAAGTCCTTTTTGTTTCTTATATCCATTAAGATAAAAAAGAAACATTCACAGGATTACGATAATATATGATGTGGACCTGTTATGAAAGTCCTGTGAAATATTACTCTTTGACAGATGGAGTGGGGAAATGGGGGGAATGGGAAATGGAAATAGGCATGGGAAATGGAATGGGAAATGGAATAGGGATACTTGTAATAACATGGACTGTAAAGCTGAAACTTTCAAAAGCACCTTTATTTAAGATTATCAAAAATGTAATCATTTCATTTTAAAAAAAATTCTAAAACACAGTTGAGGTTGCAAAATGTGTTTTATTAAAACAGAAATGTATTCACTCTTTCTGAGCCATTTTGTACACCAGAAAGAAATGTATGCTTTTCCAGAAATGTAATGTCTTCTGCTCTTCTGGGATCGTTGGGAGCTAATCAGTCAGCATCAGACTTATCAGGAAAGAGGAAGGAATATAAGGGGGAAGGTGCTAGAGGAAGATCTGCATTAACTGACAGTGCTCTTGAAAAAAATGAATAGAAGGAGAAATGGAAGAGAACAGAGGTGTTGGGGACAAGCCTTCAACACTTGACCATCCCCCACCTCCTTCAAACAGACCGCTCTCCCCGTGTCTCTCTCTTTTTTAGTCTAACCCACTCTGCCTCCCGTCTCTGTTCACAAGGACCACTAAAGTAGAGGTAGTGAAACGATAACATATTACCCTACAAACACAAGACCACTTTGATCAATAAGCACTCTCATCTACCAGGTCCAACGTTGCACCCACAGAAAGCATTAAAGGCTCCTATTTGCTCCACGTGGCCTCTCTACCCTGCTGACACAGCTATCAGTCTCAGACAAACACGGCTATTAGTATGTTTTAGAAATGAGGTATCTACATTTATTATGTAATGACACACCTGCATCAGTGAATAAAATTTAGCTAAAACAGGAATCTTGTTTTTTGCATATAATTGTCCCTTGTTTTTAGAGTGTATGTGGTGGAATAGAATCGGTCATTATAGAATACCATTATTTTCTCCGTGTAAATCTAACAACACTCTTGTATCTTTTTCAATTCGACTCTGTGTAATGTTTTGCAACTGGTGATTATTATTCAACAGGTTTTAGAAATAGCAATCCTCTGACTCAGTCAGTAAATAAAGTAATTGCTAGTTGTACATTGCATAAAACATTTCATGAAGTCATAAAAAGAAAGAAGAACGACTGTAAGGGGGTAAACAAATGAACTTATTTGAAGGTGTTTGGGCACGAAGGGAAAAACATGTCGACGCATTCAAGCTAGGACAAGTTTTTATGAATGGACGTTTTTTCCAACTTTCCCTCTCTCGTTTTGTGAATGAAAAACAACTGAAAAATCTAGTATAAGGGTCTCAGAGTCCCAATATCTGATTGGCTGTCACCACAAAATCTCCACCCACCGTTGCCAGGGACACAGCCTGTCTCGTAGCTGATTGGTTCAAAGAGGGAACCTAGATTTAATTCATAAGTCAGGTCATTCATTAGGACAAAGGCAGAAATTCGAGCCCTGAAAGAGGAAATCCACCAATCCCCAAGTCCTTTGGCCGAGCGAGCGTCTGAAAGCAAGAAAACCAAGTCTACGTAGTCCAAATCAAAACTCAAGCCTGGAAAAGAACTGACAACACCATTGTTTTTGGGGCATTTCGGTCCCAAGGTTAACATACGCATCCGTTTTCTTATAGTTGACTATTATAGGCAAGGTGAGGATAAAGCAGTTATTTAATTGCCCTCTGTAGCCAGTTGAGACGCAACATCTGTTTCTTCTCAAATCCAAAGTTCCATTTCCTCTCGGGGCGTTGGTGTAAATAAAAAGCATAGGCTATATCTTCTTTTCAAATGAAAATGTTAAATGTGTTGCGTATTTGGCATAATATTTTAGGTTCAGTGCTAGTATTAAAATACTTTTTAATGTTTGTCTGTAGATGAACAGGCTACTATATATAAATATATATAATAATTACAGGCTACTATTTTATAAAAACTTATTTGAGCTTTTTCAAAACTGAAATAGTGCTTTTAGTTAAGAAGTCAACAGGTAAATGAGACATAAGCCCGCACGGCAATCGCTTGCAATCGCTTCCCCTCTGTTTTTTTGTGTGAATGGGGCTCATTATGTATGCAGCTTTCTCGCAGTTCCATTCACAACTATCGCTCCCCTTGTCCCTCTTCCCTCTCTCCCTGCAGGCTGCGTGGTTCTCATTCAACTCAGCCTAAATGACCACAAACGGTTAACGGATGGATTATAAAATGGATGGATATTTGGACCAGCAAGTGCCTTACACTTTAGCAAATGTACGTATTGATAAAGTATTGTATTTTATACGCTTTGGTACGTTTCAGGAACTGGCTACATAGTTTTCTCTTTCGATCATCTTCTGCATTATATTTGTTAGAAGCAACTGTGTGCGCGATGAAAAGTACTTCCAGTTCGGTTCTAAACGATCAAAAGTTATGCACAATTGTTGTATTGAATAAACTAAAATAAATGTAATTTAGACATTGATTGTGTCTAGACTGGACAAGTTGACAGAGCAAATGGAACGACAAAAGCGCGTTTCAACACTTGCAAGTTAAAGACAAGCTGCGTTTTCTGTTGGGGTCCAATGTTGCCTATTTGGTTGACGCGTGCACGTTGTTTTGCTTATTATAGGTTATATGATCGCAGATCAAAATGGTTTATGCTTTACTCAAACTACTAATAATAACGGGAAAATGCTTTATAATATCATTGATATGAAGTAATGATTGTTGTCTTGATTGCCATGTTGACTAATGAACTAAACCAATTAGTGACCGTGGGCATGTTCTGTGAAGTCTGTGACATCGAAGTTAGGCTGACAGGATTCTATTTCCTACTTCTGTAATATTTCTGTTGCTTTGCAGAAGTCACACGGAAATGGGCCCCTAAATAGACTGTTGATGGCAGCGAAAAGGAAATACATGGACACGGAATTACCCCCTCAGGAATCCGAAGGTAAAGTTAATTTTGCAAAACAAGCATGCAATGGCCTGAAACCCCTTTACATGACGCACATATATACCTTGTCAGTGGTCTGGTGAGCAAGGCACCGCACATATTTATTATTTCTATGTATGGTTTGATTAATGACTCGCCTGAACTTGAACCAGTTGACAGGACAAGGCTGTCTTGTGAGTAACGAATTTTGATCTTGCCATTCTGTGTTAATCATACATCTTGTTCATTGTTCTTTTTTCAGATCTCTTTCAGGATTTAAGCCAACTTCAGGAGACATGGCTCACAGAAGGTGAGACTGCCAGTGGCATTTACTTGAATGTTTTTCTTTATTCTTACCTGTGGCCATGGTACTCTTTGACGAAACAGCCTCCAGGGAGGTGTTTAATATGTTATGTTCAATATGTTAAAATATTGATTGGATTTATTGAACACTGATACTGGGGGTATCAGTCTCTGTAGTAAGACGTGAACTTAAACATTTTCCATTGTGATGCTATCTCAGTCTTTCAGTTGGTTTTTGCTCTGTTAAAAATAAAGTTAGAATACATTAACTTTGAATTTAAATGCTACATTAAATGGTAGCAATTGCTTTAAAAAAAAATCCACATGAGAGGTAATTTCACATTTATTTCATGAATTTAATTATTTATGAATAATGTCTCTATGGATTTATTAATATATTGTGACTGAAAGTATGATCATTACAATTCATTTGACTAATGTTCATGAGTACCAAATAGTAGATACCAGGACATGTCTTTTTTTCCTTGCATAGCCCACTGCTAGAAAGATGTGCAGCCTGACTTAGCTTTGCCTCATGAAATAAATCGTGAGACTTTAGGAGGTGAAGAAACACTTGGCAAGTTAAAACATTCTGCTGCAATGCCCATGGTCATTAGTGATATGTTATTACATAGAAATGCCTTTAGTGAATACAGGCAGGACATGATTATCTGTTAACATGCCCTATTTTGGCCACGTTGGCATTTAGTGGGCTTGCATGCCAGTATGCCCAGCCAGTGCTAACAAACAGCATGTTAGGCCCCTGTCACTCAAGGCATAGACATGAAATGGACTCAGCTGGGTAGCAACAGTTGTCAGCAATACTAGGAGTTTAATGGTACAATATGACGCACTCTCTAAAGGGGTAGTTATATTTTCGGATAGGACAACAACCCAGAGGAATGACTCATGCCTGTTTGGTAAATCTGGGCCCCAGTAGTAGCAGGGCAGTAATGTAATGCTTGAACAATCGCTAAAAATTAAATGCTGCCCACCACGAAATGCTTTCCATCTTGAACCGGCCCAAATTGTATTCTGAGATTTTTCCCAGACTCCGGTCAGACATACGCCAGTTGCTTTGAAGTACTTGAGCTTTGGTTAATATTGTGTGTATAAGTCAAAAGAAATGTTACAAAAAGTCTCAAATCTGAATCAAGCACACGTCGAATCATTTCAGAACCATGTCTGATTGAAGTAAAAGCCGACAAACCGACATAACGTCCAGAAATGTACGTCCAGAAAAATCCAACTGCACAGATCCATAATTCGGTGGCCACATTCGGTTTGCGTACAGGAATCCCAGAGGTGTGTTCGGCGTAGACGGGCCACGGTTCTGTTAGCGAGGACATGGGCGGTGCTCCCAGACACTCGATTGTGAGGAAAGGTATGCATTGTTAGCATGGCCAACCCTTCACAGCTAACCTTTATGTAACACTTTTTCACAAGGATGGTCCACAGTACCCTTCGTTTTGATACTCACGACCAGAATCTCCGACCACATCCTGTGAGATGTCAAGTGTTGTTAAATCAAGATGTTTGTGTAGATGGTTGAGTCTAGGTATGAATTTTTTGCTAAAAAAACAAACCAGGCATTTCTGTGTTGGACCTGTTATGGACACACACATTTTGCTGGAAATTTGCTAGAAAGGCCAATGTGAAAAGTGAAAAGTCAACTTAGTGCGGTCCGAGTTGGCACAGTAGTGTTAAATTGGGTTCAAGTCATTCAGATGGACCTCCCTCGTAGGAAAAACAACCGTTTATGATGCCTGGCAAACAATGCTCTCTCTCTATCCTGGCCTCAGCACCTATTCTCATGCAGTGTCAAACTGGCAAGTTCACACTATCACGCTTCACAGGCAAACACAGAGGCAAGACCAATAAAAAGGACAACAATGACTAACACCCTGATGTCTGATTCCTTTCATAGACACTTTACTTGTGTTCAGTCAGCTATAAAGGTAATGTGCATAGCAAAGCAGTAGCTACTTATTTGCCTCTGTTATACTGGCATAACAGATTGGCTGGAGGGAGCTAGTTGCTGGGCCATAGAAATAATTAAAAAGTCCAATTGCCCGAGTGGAAATCAGTGGTGTCACCATCAATGTGTTATTCAACCCTAAACTGTAACTTGTTTTTGGAAGCTGGCGGAACTCCTTTTTCCTGTTGCATTAATTAGAGGCCTGTCATTGTGAATGATTGTGGTTGTAAGGTGTTTACCAGCATTGTAAAATCTCAGTCACTGAAAGTAGTTCAGTGACTGGGGAGAGCAAAAAGAAATTAGAGAAGACGGGAAAGTTGAGAGAGAGAGAGATCAGGAGCTTGTCGCGTCTTGTCATTGGCCTTTACGTTTATGACTGAGAGTTCTACACTCCTCCCAGGATCTCCCATTGAGAAAAAAAAGTCATTCAAGGTGCCTGGAAGATGAAAAAAGGGAAGCATTCGTCTCTGCTCATATAAACGCACTTTCCGTCTTGTGCTGACTTGCATCTCAAAGCCTTTGACGAGGTGTTCCTGGAACCAAATCGGATATAGACGCGTGCGTGCTCACACAAACACACACTTTGACGCAAACACACACACACAGGCACACACACTGTCCCTCTGTCTGCCTAAGCGCAGGGGTTGTGCTCTTGTCTGCAAGCCAGTCGCACTGACGCTCAGACATCCCTAATGTGTTTTTTTCTCTTCCTTTACTGAGCTGGATCCAATGTGTTCCATTTTAGACATGTTGAAACTAGTGGAAATGATTTATGTTTTGATCTGGTGGACTAAATATTGGCCTCTGCTCTTTCTCATAAAACAGCTTTATCTTTCTCCTCAGGGCAGAAGACTGCAAAGTTAAAAGGAGATAATAGTATTACCATATAGCAGGAGGACGCAACATTGTATAAGAAATCAATGTCATTTATCTGAACATGCTCCAAGACGCCATCATCCGGTTTCCTACTCAACAGGAAGAGTACCAGAAATTCATGAAAGTGGATTTGAATATCTTATTTTCCAGTTTTTCTAAATTTTGGTTCCATTGCTGGGCTTTATGGTCGGGTGGCTGGTGGATGAAGTGAGAGAGGTTTTTCGTCTAGGTTTTTGTCTTTAACTTGGTGGGCACTTTGTGGGTTCTGTGGACTTACCTTTAGGTGTGTTATCTCATGGGGGGAAAAAAAAAGGGAATAGTTTGCTTATGCTTTTGTTTCAATTAGATATAAGGAAATTATTCTTCAGATTTCCATTGCACATGCTTCCCATGTGGTGGAATTATGTTTTGTTGGCTGTTGTTGAAGGATATGTGTCTCGGTCCTTAACAATAAACGTCCTAAGAGTTGACATGTACCATTGTGAAAGTGTGTGGGGGGGGGGTACAGACGTTACAAATTAGCAGGAACCTTTCAAATTGGACTAATGCCAAGGTGTCTAGCCCAGGCTGCAGGCAGGGTTTAGGGTTAGGCCATCCAGCCATGTGTAGAAAATCAGATGCCAGTGTGCTCATGGCTCACTGGGTAAATTTGACCTTTTCACCCCCGGAGGCGTTGGCAGTCCACTAATCTGTGTTTGTCTGGGTGAGGCGCTCGGCAGGACAATGTACGTTGGAAATGTATTCGGATCCAAACATCTCAGCAAACAATATGCAACGCCAGAGAGCCCCATTGTCTCTGTAACCAATGGACTGAGTTTGCATAACGACTGACAGTTCCATCCGTTAGTGCCTAGACGGCATGCTCCCATTTCATTCCACTATAATGTCAATCATGGAATGTAAAGTTCATACAGGACTGTGACATCGTGAACAAGAACTCAACCTAGACAGTGTTTGCCCCCTCTCTCTCAGTACCACATCTTCCTGCCACCTCTAGTTTGACCTTAAGAAAAATGTCCTTAAGAAAAACGAGAGACTCGAAAGCAGGTGACGAATTCCAGAACACTTTGCTAGCAGAAGAGGATCTGGTATGTCCAAGAATGTACCCCATCTGACTGGTTGAAAGATTGAGAGCAGAAGTACGAGTTCCTTCCTGGTTTAAAATAGCCTGTTTATTCTGTCTGTGTGCTCCGTGATGGAAAGTACGCACAAACAAGTAAACAACAGTCACACATTAAACATGTCACTGACATCTTCTTGACACAATCAAAATTCCCGTCAATAGGGGGCTAAACATGTCTGTCTGGTTCAAGAGCCTGGATTTAGAAAGAGAATACAATTCCAACTGAATGTATTGACATAGGATCTATGAGTGGAGAAATGGAAGACTGCTCCACCTCTGTATTGATCCATTTATCACCGGTTCATTTTGATAGCCAGTCTAGCCTGCTGAGGGACAGTAGCCCTGTCTCTGCTGTAAGTGAACCTCTTAAGATCTTAGATCAGCTTGTGCAGTCAGAGCATCGTTCAACATACAGAAACTCAAACACAAAGTCTCACTGACCAGTCTGAACTTATCAGACGGGACCTAGAGGTTTGTCCTGGTGACGTTATGTGGTCAGGACAAAATCTGGTAATAATTACAGTCGTGATGTTTGACCACTGTCAAGGAGAGACTGACACGAAACCTTTGCAGCTCGATTAATTAGTGTTTCAACGCCATATATAAAATGAGGACAGCAAGATTCCATCGGGCTGTGGAGTCCGACAGTTCATTCTCCCCTTGTCTCTTCGGCATTGATGTGCTGCCGATTTGAAAGCGCTGGCACGCTTTAAAAGGGGGGGAGGTGAAGGTCGCTTTACTGGATCCTCACAGTGACTCAGGTTTCATGACTATGGAGATGGCTGGGCCCAGAACCATGCCTGCCGAGTCCCGTGGGCAGGTTGAGCCCAGCCTTCACACTGGCAAAGTTGCCAGACAGCATGAAACCCCAATATTGCCTCTGTCAAAAGCAGGATTTACCTAGCATCAGACAGGCTAAGCTAGAAGAACAGGATTCACTTACTCAAGGAGGCTACCAAATTAGGCTAGCAAAGGCTTTGAGATGCATTCTGCTGAGACAGACCAATGGGACTATCTAGGCTACTGTAACAGATATGCTTAGCGTTCTGCTGAAACTGTGATGTGACTAATGGTTTCTCTTTCTTTTCTGATTTCAGCTCAAGTGCCTGACAGTGATGAGCAGTTCGTTCCTGATTTCCACTCTGAAAATTGTACGTAAAGGCTGCATCATTTCTAATAATTATGATTGTGTGTGTGTGTGTGTGTGTGTTTGAGAAACTCAAACACAAGGTTAGCATTGGGATTGTCAAGCAATGTTTGAACAGAATTACTGTACTTGTCCGAATTACATTGTTGTCTAGGAAACAAGTAATTTCCTAGACACATACTAAACACAGTACCTAGCACACACATCAAGGGGGGATTTAAAATATACTATTGACTTTCTCCGCCCATTTGCATGTTTTTGAAATGCTTAAAGGTTCAACCCATTAAACCAGTAAAGGTTCAGGTACAAAGACTCTCTTTTGTGTGTGTCTTTGGTGTAAGAGGGGAAAGCAAATTCCTGTAATAGAAAACTGTGTGGCTGTTATTTGAATGGGTTCCCCTTTTTGTTGTGTCTAAACAATGGTGATTCAGGATCTGTAGGGGAGTGTGTGCTCTGCAAACAGTAACTTCTGTAGCCTTTTCATTCGCACTCATTTGTAGGCCTATGGGTGAGTGAACTCAATATGACTAGTTGGACCTTGCTTCTACAGCCGCTCTGCAATTTATTTGAGTCAGGTCTCAATTGGATTTTTGGAATGTAATCAAAGCATAATCAATGGATCGATATTTGTACAATTTGCATTTTAAACCTAGAAACGGAGTCACACCTGGCTCTGTTCCAAACCCAACTGCTTTTGTGGGTGAACACTGTGCCATTAGTCCCCATCCCTGTCACAACCCCTTAACCCAGCTGACACATATTGTTCCTGTCTGTGGGCCAACAATGCGGAGGAGGAAGTGGCGATGAACCCTAGGGCACGCAAGGGTCATGTCTGCTTAACCCCCCAGCCAGCTCAGCCAATAGCAGGTCTGCCTGCTGCCCGTGGCTGCCCCTGATATCATTTGTCGGGTCACCGGGGCTTCACTTTGACAGGCAGCTCACTTAGACCCGGTAGGCTCGGCCCAGACAGGTTGACAGACAGGTTGACAGTCAGAGCTCCTGCCAATCACTGTCGATGGCCAAAAGATTCTCTATTCATCAGAATTGATGGAAAGTTGACAGGTTGCCGTAGATTTAACGATATTGTTCTATGTGATTGTGGTTGTGACAGGTGGCATGTTGAAGCTGTTCCCATACCAACCGTGCATTAGTCCATCAAACAAATGACTCTTTAGCCTGGTACTACTGTCTCTACCACCACAACTACTATCTCTGTACGTTTGTACGCTGAGTCGATATATTGTAAGGAGGAAGATATGGAGACTCAACTTAAAGCCAGCAAACTAATTTTTAATCCCTTGTGACAGAAATAATTGGTCATTTCAAAAAGGCGCCACAGAAAATCAAACATTGTGGTTTTCCCAGACAGGTTGTTACCTGTGTGGGTGTGGGAGGTAGAGGGAGGGTGGAGGGGGGAGACAGAGCGAGAGAGTAAAATAGGAGGCAGAGAAAGAGAGAATGAGAGACGCACAGATGAAGAGAGTGAAATCGGAAGTGCCAGGCTTTGAGACACTGTGGAATGCTAGATGAAGGAGATGGGAGGAGGACTAAAGGGATTGTGCAATACCTGCACATCTGGTAGATCTATCTCATCTCTTTCCTCGTCCCGCGCAATAACAGCTAACAAGACTGCCCTGTCTCCAGAGCTCCACTGAGGGAAGGTTATGTAAACAGTGCCCTTTACATCTGTGTATTTGAGGGTAATTAAGCTTCAAGCTTTAACATGTTTGTTCCCTAAACATATGATTCACCGAACAGTGTTATGAAATGAAGTAAATTCTAAAACAGGGGGATGAGGTTTCAGCTTGTGGAAGCAGAAAGTTGGGGAAATGGTGTTGACATTTTGGGTTTGACAGAACCTTTGAGGGGGTAACTGATCTGTGATGAGATTCTTGGAGATCAACATACTCTTTTGTGTTTATTTTGTTGTCATCTGCCCGCAGGGAGGCGAATCTCTGAAACGTTAATCAAATCATCCACGCTCCAAATGTTTACCTAGTTTTCCCAGATTGCAAGCTTATTAGAGTTGTCAGAAGGAAGTAAGCTGTGTTATCACTAACATTCATTGTGTTTGAAAAGCACAAGTTCTTTATGTTCTGTTAGACAGTGAGCAGTCCAAGCTGTGTATCCCATTCATAAATGTTCCCCTGCGCAGGAGGACGTGTGTCTAGCCCTTTCTCTTAGTCTTCATTCATAAAAAACTGCTACAGTACTACGTTACCCCCTTTTTTTGACCCCCCCTCTCAGCGAGTGGATTCTCAGACCCCTCCCTCTTCCTGTCTCTCTACAAACTAAGCCACATTTCAAAACTGGACACCCCTAGTACCCCCCCCTTTCCTCCCCTCTCCCATCTCCCGTTCTCTACACATTGAGTGTTCCAAGATGTGAGCTAATCCAGCGATTTCGGAGCTGTGTGGGCCGATTGTTTAGTTTTGGGCCTTGTAGTAATTATATAGGAAGTTGTGGCTGTAGATGCATCTCCAGTCCTTTACGGAGAAAATGAAAGATGTCGAAAAAACAAGAGCAACAGCAAGAGAGAAAGAGATATAGGGGAGAGTCTAACTGAGGATGAATGCTCATCGCTGTTTCTCTTCGGTCAGGATCTTTCTACCTCGTCGTGAATTAAGGATTGTTTATGCTATTGTGTTCTTCCGTATACTTGTTGGCACTGCGCGGACCCAATCAGTCCCCACTGGGAGGGAGAGTGAATGGGTGAGCCCCTCCTTCTCATTCTCTCCAGTCAGAGGAAAAGAAAATGTGCAGCTCAGGGTTCTCAACTTTCCAAAATACAGCTGCTATGCAACAGTCTGCAAAAACATCCAGGTGACTGCCAGATAAGCATGGGTACCATTCACTGGGAGGACGATTCCTGTCTGTGTGTCTGTCTGTCTGTGTGTCTGTCTGTCTGTGTGTCTGTCTGTGTGTCTGTCTGTCTGTCTGTGTGTGTGTCTGACAGTGAATGACTGAATGGGTAATTTCTTTAAAAAAACACACACGTGCATCCTGCCAACCTACAGGCACTATGTGACACGCACACGCACACGCACATACACAAACAAACTTCACCCCGAGAGTTTTATGAATGGGTTAGTTGTGAGAGACTGGCTGAGGCAGCAGGATGGGTTGAGGGGAGGGAATCTCCATTCAAGAATTGGAGAGCCGTTATTCTACTACTAAGACTCCAAAAAGAAAAATTGAAATGCTGTAACTTCTCTGTTAGCCTCCTATACCTTAAGGACAAATAGTTGAGGTAATCATTTTCTCGATGTGGAGCGGTTTACAAGACTCAACAGTTGTTTACCGTCTTACAATGAACACAGCAGTATAATGCTAATTGCCTTTGCCAACGTCTCGCATAACAGCATAACAACTTCTTACATGGGTAAAGTAAATGTTGATTCAGAGCAATCCTGCCAACCAACAACTGTACATGTGGAGGTTTATGTCAGAATAGACAGTAGTGTTACACGAGAAGGGGTGTGTGTGTGTGTGTGTGTGTGTGTGTGTGTGTATGTGTGTGAGTGTTTGTGAACATGGAGTGAAAAGGGTGGTTTGGGGAAGGGCTTTGCTTTAACGTTCTTCACTGCCAGAATATTTTCTCTTTTTAAGGCAAAGAGCAATTGAGAACAAGGGGGACCAGATGAAGACTGGGGTGAGGCCTAAAAATAACAGGCCGATTCCATGTTAAGCAATAACACACAGCCCAGGGAAAACAAGGAGGGCAAACCATACAGTCAAAGAGTCAACAAAAAGTCTGACTTGTTTAATTTTGACTCTGTTATTTTGCCCCTTCTTCCCCTTCTGTCCTTGAGAAAGTCCTGAAAACATGTTTCATTTGTCACATGGCGGCCGGCACCTGAACTTGTACAATAGAGGACACAGGTTTTCTGTGTACACTGAAATAGGTTTTTCCACCAGTGTGTCTGACAGTGACAATGACCCTGGCCTTGCTCAGTGTTTACAAGCATCGTCATACGCGTATGAGGGGATGGTTGAGGCTACAGGGTCTTGCTGACACAGGACAGGGCGTGAGTGGAGTGCATCAGGGAGCATTATCGATCCTAAAGATTCCCCCGGGGGCTGGGGGGGTGGGCTGGGGTAGATACATAGATATAAACTGTGGATAAATCGGGAAAGACATACGAGCGCCTGTGTCTCTGAGAATCATGATTGAGATCCCAATCACTCCTAAGAGAGAGAGAGAGCAGAAATCGAGAGATGGAGGGGAGGGACAGAGAATCTGTAGATGTGCAATTTGCTTTGATAATTACAGGGAGGTGTCTGACCAGGCTTTCTACCAAGGCCTGATGGGAACTCAGTGTAGCCCATCCTTTCCATCTGCTTCAGTCAAGATAAGTCTGGACTGCCCATGCATCCCCTCCTCCTCTGTCCCCATTGGATGGATATCAGCCGGGTCAATGGGAGCTCATTATATCATTTCAGTAACGGCGGGGGGGAATCGATTGGCACATTAAACATTAAGAGGGGACATCTATATTGGGGGCTGAGAGATTGAGAGCGAAGAGTCAATATTGTGCCACATTAATTACAGCGCCCAATTTCTGAGATGGGATGTCCCGCTTGTCCTGGGATTGGCATGTAATGTACCGTGCACACTAAATGGCAATGGAGGGGAAAGATATATAGCCGGCCAATGGACATTTATGAAGTACCACTGGGGAAATGTACAATAGATAAAGTGTGATTAATCAAACTTTTTCCAGAAATACGAGCCGTGGTTTTTGTCAGTCAGAACCTATTGGCGACTTTGATTTAACTTTGATTCAACTTTGATTTTATAGCCGTTGGGTGTACTTTGATTCTATTTCGCTGTCCAGCCATCTGCTGTTATTTAACGTGCTGTAAAACATTACTTTATAATATACTATTCTCATAATCAATAACACGTGCCTGTGTGAGTGCTGATCGATTGTCGGTTAATTCATTGAGAAAAGGCAGCGTAGGGCAGGGCTCAGTGAAAGAGCAGACTCTGCTAAATCCTGTGTCCACTCCTTGTCTTGACCATAGAATGGATATCACAGTCACAAGCACTCATACCCACTTAGCTTTTGATTTACAAGAATGTCCATCTTCACTAGTTACTTCTGATTTACAGTAATGTCCATCTTCACTAGTTACTTCTGATTTACAGTAATGTCCATCATCACTAGTTACTTCTGATTTACAGTAATATCAGTCTTTACTAGTTACTTTTGATTTACAGAAATTTCTATCTTCCCTAGTTACTTTTGATTTACAGTAATATACATCTTCATTGGTTACTTTCTATTTACAGTAATATCCATCTTTACTAGCTACTTTTTCAGTCTCCTAAATGCCCTTTCAGGTTCTGTATTAAAATTATTCTTAAGTACAGTATGTTAGCTACAGGGTGAGTCACATTACAGTGCTATTTGGGCATTTTGAGAAAAAAAGGCAAAATCATCCAAATGTGTTGTCATTTACTGTCTGTAGTTCAGTCTGGATAAGAGCATCTGCTTAACAACTAAAATGTAAATATATATATATATATATATATATATATATATATATATATATTATGCTACAGTTTCCCACTTAAAAACAACTAATATAGTAACAGAATGGCAAAGTTGGTAACAACCCTGAGACACAAGGTATATTTTAGTTTTCTGGAATGGAGACCAATGTTAACAACTCATAATTTAATTAGCATTTTTCTCATGTTCAGTGTAATTTCCCTTAATATAAATTGACTAACACCAAGTGACCCTGTGGATTTAGACATGCCAAAATATTAATGAAACCTTTAAATGAAGATGTACTGCAAAAAAAGTGTTGTTAGCTAATATTGTGATATTAACAGAAAAAAGCAAATTACATAAAACAAAAGCATACCAATTATAATAGCTATTTTTCATCATTTATTCAATATACTATAAAATACCTTTGTTCACTGTCTACCATATAAAATGACATAACATTATACCCTCAAAAGATGTTAGCAGCCCTCTGCTCATCCACAGAAGGGACAAGACATCGTTTTAGCTAACAGTAGTTTCTGCAATGGATACAAATAAATGTTTACTTGTATGCATAAATGTTTAACATTCACTCAATTTCCTATATAAAGAATTCTCAATAATAATGAAAGAAAATAAATCCTGTTTTTACCATCAAGGAAAAGCATTTTCTACCGCACCTCAAGTGTGATTCTAACGGTCAAATGGTGAAGTAATTCATTTGATCATGACATTACATGAAATAGGATATTGACATGATCAAAAAAATATATAATTAACCTGACATCAAATGTTCAAAAAATGAGAAGCGATACTTGGATGGTTGCAGTGTGACCGGTTGTCCAGTCACATGCAGTTTCATTCCAATTCACCACATCCTGTTACTCAATGTACTGGAGAGTTAAAACTAATAATATGAAACCAAAATACACTTTCATGTATCTCAGAGCGCCTCGGTATCTTTTCCATAATTGGTCTGGTTGACACAAAAGGACGTGGCCCGTCACTTTACTGTCCAATGGCTTCCTGTTGACTTCACAGTGCCCTCTATCAATCTCGTCAGGCTCGCTCGGCAGGTCTGACAACAATGCGTTAAATATTCAAGGAAGCCACATTGCAACGGCATTTATCCGATCAGAAAGGGTGACCCGTAAATCAGATAGGAGACGCTAAATGGACTAAGAAGTGGTGTGTCGACGTAGATGCCAGAGACACTCGAGAGCTTTCAGAAATGCTGAGTTGTCTGTTGGCCCTTTGCACTCCTTGCTCTCTCTCTCTGCTCTCACTCTGCTCTTTCTCTGATTGTGCGTTGACCTGAGAAGCACACATGTGAAGCACATGTTTCCATGCGCCAGTTTGAATGGCTGCTGGATTGTCTCTCTCTAGTCTCAGTGATGTGGAACACATTAAATCACTGCTGTTGACTTGCCATCCCACTGGAGTTTCCACTCACCCCACTGGTTACATACACTGTACTGTACTTCCCGTGTGCTGGACAGCGTACTTGGAATTAAAATGTCAGTATTTGAATTTCACCTAAATGCTTGCAGTCAGTGAAATGAATAGCCATTCAACTGTGTTTGATATGGTTGAGGCCAGTGGCAACAAGCCTTGTTGAAAATAATTTAGACATTCCAAGAATCCTTAGTGAAATAGGTGCCACGTATAAGAGCGTAAAGTGCAACTCCAATCTAATAGTTACCTTATTTAGCAGTTGATTTGCATTGACAAAATGCACATCTCAATAGGTGATCCAGGTTACAGTATGTGATGGCCAAGCAGTGTAAGAGGCCCCGTACAGACACTTTAGATGCATTTTAGGATACAAAAAAAGAAATACAACATTTCTGAATGTATGGTAGATATGTATCCTTCAGTTTGTCTTTATACTTGGGTTATGGCTCCTCGTACTTTGAAAACATTGTAGATCAATCAAGCCTACTACACTCCTCTACTAAACACTGAAGCAATACAACAGCCAAAGAAACGATGGCACATCCCAGACATCAATAACATCCATTCAAAGCTCCTAGAGAGAGGATGGCACATCCCAGTCATCAATAACATCCATTCAAACCTCCCAGAGAGAAAATGGCACATCCCAGACATCAGTAACTTCCATTCAAACCTTCCAGAGAGGATGGCACATCCAAGACGTCAATAACATCCATTCAAACCTCCCAGAGAGAGGATGGCACATCCCAGACATCAGAACTTCCATTCAAACTTTCCAGAGAGAGGATGGCACATCCCAGACATAATTAACATCCATTCAAACCTTCCTATTATTCCTGACAGCCATCCTTTTTGTTTTTACTGGTGTTTCCAAGCTGTGATCCATTGAAAGTTTGCAGGCAGTCTCTTTCTCTTTGTCTCTCTTTGTTTCTCTCCCTCCCTGTCTCTCAGTCTCTCTGGCATTTGAGAAATCATGGCTCCACTGCAGCCACTCTGGGGTGTTCAGTACGAGTTTAAATAACTATATTACATTGGATAAAGCAAAATGTACATCAAGGACAAGTCCTGTGACTATTGGCCATATTTGAATTGGACCATAGCTTGCTACTCTGGATGGAAGATGTCCTTCAACACGTGTACGTCTGTTCTCATGGTTAACCATGTAAGTAGTTTACAATACATGTCCACCCAATTTGACATGGCTTAGATACAGTTAACCAGCATGATAAGTCACTGGGAAGCTCCCTGGCTGTCCAGCTGGCTGGTACAGAAGCTGTCACAGCCTGCAGTTTCCCAGAGACCAAGACTTGGCCATCCCAGGTATAAACACCCCAATGTAATGCTCTCCAGATCCTTCCTTGCAGAGTACAGCCTTGATTCCTCTGAAGGGGAACCTTTAATGGTAGGAAATGCTTTGTATGAAATCAACCCAGGAGCTAACAAGGGGTTTCCTACTTGCCATTTAATCCTGGCTGCTACTTGTTGGGCCAATGACATCAATGTCCAAGCTATTCTTGGAATATTGTGAAAACTGAAGAGAATTGAGAGCTAAGATACATTTTCTATTCTTCCTTTCAGTTTTAAAACGTGTCTACAACATACTGAATCCTGAATCTCTCGCAAACCTATATTTCTATAAAACGTGATGTCCTGAGCCTCCGAAGGATTGCCCATTTGGGACGGGCTTCGTGTGGCTCCTCAGTATGGAGGAGTTCTCACTAGTACCTCCATATGTCTGAGCAGAGGACCCTTTTGTGTTGATGAGCTGGGGAGGGTATAGAGCTGAGGCCCTGGGATTTGTTTGTGGTGGGCGGTGACTGAATAGCCCCCTACATAATGATGCATCCACTTCCTAAAGCACTCAGCCATGACCATCACCTTTCACCCTGTGTCCTCCCCCAATGCTCGCCATTTACATATGTAAAGTCCCCCGCTCCTTCCCCAGCCCCCGTCCACTCCCAGCCTGAGTCATTCTGGTCAAAAGAAATCAGAAGTTATTTGTCACACGCTTTGTTAACAACAGGGGTGGACTATCAGTGAAATGCTCACTTACAGATACAAGTAAATACAACATCTTAAGGGAGAACATTTGCACAAAATGCAAAATCATGTAACTGACAGTTTGTAGGGTACGAGTAGCATCACTGGGTTGTTGTGTGGTGCTACGGGCTAATTTAGGTTTATGTACACATAAGGAGGAGGAGCAGCAGAGGGCTTGTATACAATAGCAGTTGTAACGTTTGTGACAATACTCACGTACTGTGGGAAGGACCATCTAGAAGTTCAGGACCCAGATTTCAGTCCCAGGGTGCTGAGCTTAGTGAATGGCTGGGTGGGCATTACGGCGTTGGTGTTTTCAATGAACATCATTTTCACGTATGTGTTCCTCTTGTCCAGGTGGGAGAGGGCAGTGTGTATGGCGGTTGAGATTGCTTCGTCTGTGAATCTGTTGGGGCAGTGTGCAAACTAGAGTAGGTCTGGGGTTTCGGGATGATGCTGTTTATGTAAGTGGGAATGAATAGCAAGACGCCAGAGAAATCAAGAATACATTGATTGGAAAGACCATTCTGAGGAGCAAATAGCTGGACTTTTGTTATGAGAAAAAATATTTCCGCCAGCCAAATATCTCTGGTTACTCCATGCAGTATGTTGTGTGGACAGAACAAGAAAACACCAACAGCAAATCTCCAGTAGTAACTGCCTATGTCGAGATCATTATTATAATAATTTCACATCAGGTCAGGATCTGTTAACAGTTCCAGTACACCCCAACACACATACCAAAGAGCCAGATGGATGGACAGACATACCATTGTGCTTATAAGTTTGCATGCCTTTGGAGAATTGGTAATATATATACCATTTGTAGAGAAAACATTTGTGAGCAGGTATAACACGTCTTTTAATTCTTATGGGAAGCACATTCAACTGTGGGTCAGAACAGAATAGCACAATCATGAAACAAAACATAGCAACAAAGAAAAAAATGAATGGACCCCTGTTCAAAGTTCTGCATATCCATATTTCTTAATAATGTGTATTTCCCCTTTTAGCATCAATGACAGCATGCAGTCTTTTGTAACAGTTGTCTATGAGGCCCCGAATTCTTGCAGGTTGTATAGCTGCCCATTTGTCTTAACAAAATGTCTCCAGGTCATGTAAAGTCTTTGGTCGTCTTGCATGGACCACACTTTTGAGATCTCCCAAGAGTTGCTCAATGACATTAAGGTCAGGAGACTGTGATGGCCACTCCAGAACTTACAACCTTTTCTGCTGTAACCACTGGAGTGTCAGCTTGGCCTTGTGCTTACGGTCATTGTTGTGCTGGAAAGTCCAAGAGCGTGCCATGTGCAGCTTTCGTGCAGAAGAACGCAAGTCGTCTGCCAGAATTTTCTGCTACATTCATCTTGCCATCAATTTCCACGAGATTCCCCGTGGCTTTAGAGCTCACACACACCCAAAACATCAGTGAACCCCCATCATGCTTCACAGTGGGGATGGTATTCTGTTCACTATAGGCCTTGTTCACCTCTCTCCAAACATAGCGCTTATGGTTGTGACCGTAAAGCTCTATTTTGGACTGATCACTCCAAATTAGTGTGCCAGAAGCTGTGAGGTGTGTCGAGGTGTTGTTGGGCATATTGTAACCAGGCTTTTTTGTGGCATTGGCGCAATAAAGGCTTCTTTCTGGCAACTTGACCATGCAGGCCATTTTTGTTCTAGTATTGTTGTATTTTGCTCCTTGAAACCTCTGCATTTTTTTTGTATCCTGAACAATTCTTCTGGCAGTTTTGGCTGAAATATTTCTTGGTCTACTTGACCTTGGCTTGGTATCAAGAGTTCCCTGAATTTTCCACTTTTAGTAAGTGAGTAAACAGTACTGACTTGCATTTCCATCTTTATAAAGTTCCATTACCTAGTTACGCAGGTCTTTTGAAAGTAATTTTCTGCTCCCCATGGCTCAGTATTTAGCCTGCTCAGGGAATCTATATCATAGCTAACAAACTCATTGACTATTTATACACAGACACTAATTGCAATTTAAAAGGCAACAGTTGTGGGAAATTCACCTTTATTGCCATTTTCCCCCACATGTGTCTCCTTGTGTGTCTGTAACAAGGCCAAACATCAGATTTTTACAAGGGTATGTAAAAATCTGATCAGGGCCATTTGGGTGATTTCTGATCATTATGATCTTCAAAGGAGCCATAAAATAATAATAAATGGCTTCATATGACCACTATCCTTAAATAAAAGACATGATCAGTCATATTTTCTAAATCAATGCCAAAATTCTACAATTTCTGCCAGGGTATGCAAACTTATGAGAACAAGTGTAAGTGCACCCTTCTCTGCCTATACACAATGACTAGATTTACATGGACATTTCAGTCACTCAGCAGACGCTCTTCTCCAGAGCAGCTTACTGTGTACAATATCTTCCTGTAAAAGTCTAAACACTTCTCCTGGCCATTATACATGGTGTGTTTATGTCCGTGACACCCCCATGTTAGAAAAAAACTCCTTGAAATATGAGGATCTTGGAGAAAAGGTGATGTAACTCCAAACAGAGCTGTAGAGAAAGAAACCAGAGCCTATGATCTGGGGTCAAATGGCCCCAAATAAAACCAAGAGGGAACAGCGATGCAATCTGATCTGTTCATATGACTGCCGTTATTTTATTCAGTCATGGTGCAAATTAGATTTCACTGGACTTATGGAGTAACTCTAATAACATTATTTCATTCAAGGATTTAAAAATAAACAAAAACATTTATAAAAAACATTTATTCATTAAAATGAATGTAAATCCTATGCCCCTCATTCCCGTGCCCGTTACACACTGGGCTTGATAATGAGTTGATTCATTGGGGGTGGGGTTGTAAATGAGGAAGTCAGTCAACTCCAGCTTGTGGAACGCAAGCCAAAAACATCACCAATCTCCCACACTCAGAGCCATTCCGCGCTCATTTACATATTTTTGATAGTGACACATATCTCCACCGGCCCGCTAAAGAAAAGTGTTGCGCTTCAATCCCTAATCGTGACCCGTTCTCTTGAACCGGTGCCGTTCACAGGGCGCTTGCCAGTGTTTTGAATATTCTGAGGCTGTCCTCAGAAGTAGAGCCACATCAGAAAGCAAATGTGTCCACAGTGTGGAACTGTGAACAAACGTTTGTGGATGCTGCACCCCACAGATTGTTTGCCGTTCATACGATCAAGTCAATATATGAGTCAAACACATCTGATCTCTAATAGATGTATTCAACACTAACGCAGTCCTGTGCCATCATGGGAATGATGAGATGGAAAGAGGGCAGAGGGGTTGGGGAGCCTCTGGAATCCCATTGTGTCTGTGTGGGAAATCTGGGCAAAGACTTTCTAATCCTTTCTGATAGCAGTCTTAAGCCAACACTTCCTTACCTGCCTGTGTTTGTCATGGGAGAGTTGAGACTAAAATAATAGGGTTTTCCCTTTGTACTACAGGTCGTCTGTCTGTCTGTGTCTGTCACCTTCATCTCTCAGTCTTTTTGAGTTCCTTGGATTGTTTTTTCTCTCACTCTGATTTTTGTTTTTTCTTTCTTCCTCACCATTCTTCTTTTTCTTCTTTTTTCTAGCCCTCCTTGGCTAGCTTTAGACGTTTCTTTCCACAACCATTTACAGTCATTCAGAATTTTTTCTCCTCCTTTTTGTGAATTGGATACAGACAGTATGTAATTACCTGGTCTCGTGTTTCACTGGGCCTATTCCGTCAGCTCCACACCCACTGCAGTCATGCACACACACACAAACACACACACACATAAACACAGGCCTCTCCAGCTGGAAGTGCACAGCTGCTGCTGTTTACCCTCTCAAGCCCAGAAAAACATCCTGTACCGTACAGTCGGTGAAAACCTCCCCTCACATAATAAACACAGCTTCAGCACAGTTTGAAGCCACACTTTGAGTAGTTTGTGTGGCCTTCATGGCAAAGGTCCTCACCAAGTGAAGACCTTCAGAATCAGAGCTGTCTTATGTGGAGTGAAAACAACCCAACAGAGGCTGTGTGGAGGAGGCTCTTACAACCCGTTCAGAAAGTTGGCAGACAAAGAATGTAGCCAAGACAGGAAATATCAATGATTCGACCATTTGAGGTCAAATGTAACTCATTGCTCTTACTGAAATACCAAACTCTATGTAACATTGTTTGCCTAGGAGATAAAGAGTGTATGATGTTTCACTCACAGTAACTTGCTTTGCCTCCCGTTCACCCTGAGACAATTTCTTGGCCGGTATCGTTGTTTAGGTTTGGGTTGACTTTGTGTTGGGTGCATAGGACATCATGGCTGGTATTTTGTCTGGAGAGGAGCAAAAAAGTGTGCAAAGACACCATCGTCTTCCAAATTAACTGCAGGAATGTGTGTACGCATGAATGTTCAGACGTGTCTGTCAGCGTCCCTTGTTTTCAGTTGACTGTCACTTAAGCGTTTTGGCGTGTGTTAAGGATTCCTTTGTCGACAGAAGTATTTGCTTTGGTTTGAGCTTGACGACACCACAAAGGGTAAAAAAAAAACAGATCTCTGTGTGCCAACGTTCTCCTCTGTCTCTGATGTTCTCCAGCAGTGGCATTCCACAGCCCGCCTGTTACCATCAAGAAGGAACCACAGAGCCCAGGGTCCGACCCCAGCCAGTCCTGTAGCCACAAGCAGAACTTCACCTACCCCAATGGAGAGCAGTGCCTTTACGCCAGGTATGCACGCCGGTAAATACATCACCTGGCTGGAAAACAAATCATGGCCGGAAAACACAGAGAATTTTGAGAAATACTGCCCGTTAGAGCGTTCCTGATCAGCCAATACCTATCAATTCCCAAACTCAAGTCACTGCAGCAATGAGTCTGACCGGACCCTGAGTTAGTGACCTTGTGAATCATTACAAAACACCCATCCACCCAGCTGGGCCCACTTACCTGAACAGCTCATGTTACTCCTGATGTTTCCATGGTGATACATGTACCGATGGACCGGGCTTCATAAATTGTTTGTGTGTGTTTCAGTGCCTACGAGCAGAAGACGACTGCGGGTCCCAATAAGAGCTGTCCCACAGGGACTCCCATGTCTCCAATGCAGCACCATTACTCCCCCAAGCCTGTCGGGGGCGCTGGTGGACGGCCTGATAACACGGCCTACAACATGAACCCCCCTGCCGCCTCCCAGCCACTGCCCAGTCACAACAACTACCCCATGAATCCCAGGTAAAACCTGCTAGACTGTACCAAATTACATCAACTCACCCCAGGTAGAACCTGCTAGACTGTACCATAATACGTCAACTCACCCCAGGTAGAACCTGCTAGAGTGTACCATAATACATCAACTCACCCCAGGTAGAACCTGCTAGGCTGAACCAAAATACGTCAACTCACCCCAGGTAGAACCTGCTAGGCTGAACAAAAATACGTCAACTCACCCCAGGTAGAACTTGCTAGAGTGTACCATAATACGTCAACTCACCCCAGGTAGAACCTGCTAGAGTGTACCATAATACGTCAACTCACCCCAGGTAGAACCTGCTAGGCTGAACCAAAATACTTAGAACTTGCCAAATAAGTTGAGACCATTGATGAGCAACACAATAACCAGGCCGTCGATACTGAATGGGTTTTATTGCCTCTCCTTCCCTTCCCTCAACACTAGATATCAGGCTCCGTCAGCAGACATGTGCCCTCCCGGGTTCCCCGCTCAAGGGCAGGCATACCAGCGGATGCACCCAGCTCCAGCCGGAGCTGGTGGTGGCGGTGGAGGACCAGGTGGAGGTGGCGGGGGCGGCTATCACCGGCAGCACTCAGACCCCTGTATGCCATATCTGCAGCAGAGCTTCAAGCAGGAGTACCTGGACCCTCTGTACGAGAGGGCCACCCACATGGCGGGACCCGGCCCCGGGCAAGGATCAGGGCGTGGGCCTCACCCACCTCTCTCACACCAACACGCCCACCCGCACGCCCACCACCACCCTCACAGGTTCCCCCCTGCCCACATGATGGTAAAACAGGAGCCAACCGACTACACCTATGAGCCTGGTGAGTGACCAACCCGGACAGGGCACTACAGCAAAATAAAAAAGACAGCTGAGGGTTACTTCGAGAGAAGCTAATCTCTTGTGGAAGTTACTGAGCATCATGGGGTCCTGACTGGCAGTAAAAAGACAAGACGAGGCGTACCCAAACTAATCCGACGTGGCTCAAAAGAACACGTAGTCCTATTTGCCTTTTGTGTAGCATGTATACAGCCAAATTCATTAAGCCTGATTATGAACATACTGCTTTGTGGCTCATGCTCTGCTTTGTCCAACAAAAGTGCCTTCGAAAAAAGTTGTTTTGAGTCAGCCTGGCTCGTATGGCTGATGGTAGAACAAAATGTCCAGAAAGGAGAAAGTTCTTTATCTCCTCTGACTTTGCCCTACCCTCCCCCCTCTACCTCCTAACTCCCCCTTTCAACTCCCTGACATTTTTGCACGGAAAAGAAGGCCTGCGCTCTTAACTGTAATACAGTTCCCCCTCATGTACGCCCCTCCCCGCTCCCTCTCCCCGCTCGCTCACCGCGCTCCCTGTCCCCGCCCTCGTCTCGCCGAAAGGAACGCAGAGGAATTTCATTGAGAAAATGGAGGGCACTGGAAAGACTAGAGTCCCCTGTGGAGCACTCTGTGGTGTCGGGTTACAGCAGTGGCTTCCTATTCTGCAGTCAGATGAACTCATAATGGAAAAATGAGCGTGGCCACAGAAACCCAAACCTCTCACTGGCTGGGATGTGTGTGTGTGTGTGTG